>OLMO02000302.1:13032902-13052267 GCA_900291935.2 Cassiopea xamachana
TATATATATATATATATATATATATATATATATATATATATATTCCCAATGATTATGTTAATTATTGCAAGAGATGTTTATAGCTTGTTGTTTATATCTATAGTGCAGTATTTTTTAATGTGTCTGATGTAAACTTTACTGGAGTGCTCATGTCATTTACACTATTATTTCTAGATAATTCACAGTAGGGTTGTCGACACTGCTCTTGTTTTCCCTCATCGACTTGGACTTCCTTACAAGAGAGCTTTAAAAACTCTCATGGGGGAATTTCTCCAGAAAATAATACAGGAAAACGGTAAGATCTATTGGGATTTTTGTTGCTTTTATCTTTCTACCTTTGTCTCCACATCTTTTTCTGTGGTCTGTCTGTTTTTCTTTCTTCCGATCTTCTCCTGTCTCGCAGTTTGTCTTTCTGCCCCTCTTTGTCTCTCTGCTTGTATCCTATTTTTCTGCATAACTTTGTGTCCCACATCTGGCTTGTGTCTGCCTATCTACCTGGCTTATTGTCTGTGTATACTGGTATGTCCTTGGATGTGTTTATCTGCCTTGCTATCAGTTTGTCTATCTATGCTTCTATCTGCCTAATAATTAATTAGAGTAAAGAGAGAAAAAAGTTAAACATTTGATGGAGGTCTTGCGCCTTTCTTCATTTTAAAGAAGCTGAATTTCAAGAGTCATCCATATTTTCTTGTTGTAATTGGGTTGGGTTTTCCTTAGAATTTTTTTCTTTAGGCCCCGTTTACACTGCTACGAATAACTCATTGATCCGTATCACATGTGATTCATGGCAGTGTAAATGTGGCCTTTTTACTGTTCCTGTAGTTGTTGCATTAGTATAGCTGTAAATGCAATTCCAGTGAACCTCTTGAGTTGTTATGGAAAATTTGTCTATTTGGCATATACACTCTATGGAAAGATTAATTTATTTCTTTACACCAAAGAGACTGGGCATGACAGCTATGAAGATGCAGCAGCATGCATGCAATTAATGAAGTGGAAAGTTGTGGAAGACCTGAAAAAGGAAGCCAGGAAAACTGGACAGGTTGTGTGTAGTTGGACAAAGTCAAGCTGACATAATCAGAAGGTCATACTATATAGTAAGCAGTTCATTTTTGGAGAGTGAAAGAGGTAATAGATGGATAAATCTATATATGTATATTTATATATATATATATATATATATATATATATATATATATATATATATATATATATATATATATATATATATATATATATATATATATATATATATATATATATATATATATATATATATATATATATATATATATATATATATATATATATATATATATACATGTATATACATGTATATATCATGACAACCAGAGAATTGCGAATTACTCTATTGGGCCACCAAGTTCCTAGAGAGGACAGGAGGGAGAGAAGAATCGGAGAGAGGGGACAAGGACTTTTTGTTAAAACTCGTTTATAAGCAATTGTTAGTCCTTCTTTCTCTACGATACGTTGTGTTTCTATTTTGCATGAAGAGTATGTTTTGTTTCTTGTACATAAAAGGTATTAGTCATTGTTTTGAATTATTGCTATGTAGGTATAAACACAATCACAAACACAATAGTCTTCCTTTTTTGCTACAAAGTTTTACTTTCTATCTCATCATGTCGGCTGTTGATATTTAGAGCAAAGCTGCATGCTGTCTTTTGGTCTTTATATCTCCATTACCATATTGCAAAAAGTATTCTTTAAGGACAGCATGCTGCCTTAGTAGGTCAAATTTCTACAAGGCAATAATGAAGATTTATTTCTGCTTACTGAAGATTCTTTTCTTATCAATGTATTGATGCCCTTAAGTCCCAAAACATACTCTATATTAATTCCACGCTTTGTTGCTTTTATTTGTAGCCAGGACCACTGGTTATAGCTGTGTTTTTCGTTGTCATATTTTCATTAATTCATTCCATCAAATATTCTATAGGAATTATATTAGACTTTTATTTCTCAGAGCATCTCAACATGTCCCAGCCTTTTGACTTACAATAAATTCAAGCATTTCTTATTTGAAATGCAACACTGGTCAAGGCCTATGGCCTTCCTTTTCAACGCAAGGTAGACTTGTTTCTCCCCTAGAAAAGTTCTACTTTTTCGTCCAATGTCACTCGTTTTTTTATATAAGTGACTCATTTATATATTGTGCACTTTTTGCCAAAAATTGAAAAGCCTTTCTTTTTAACGAACACTTGAGTAGTATATTTTATGCCGAACCTTGATTAAAAGCCAAGGACTATAGCCTTGCTTTTTGCTAACAAGTTAATAATACATTTTATGCCAGATTTTCTTTAAAAAGCAAACACTATAGCTTTACTTTTTGTCAAACATTTAGTAGTTTACTTTATGCCACATCTTCAATAAATGCTAGAGACTAAATGCCTCGCTTTTTGTCAGATTTGAACTGCAGCGATTCGTACCAAATATTCGTTACAAACAAGACTATAGTTTTCCTTCTTGCCAAAAATGGAATACTAGATTTGATGCCAAATTTTGATTAAACACCAAAGGCTATAGTTTTGACTTTTGCCAAAAAGATAACAATTGTTTTATGCCAAATTTTCATTAAAAGCCGAAGTCTATCGCCTTTCTTTTAGCCAAAGTTTCCATACTATATTAAATACCAAATTTTGATCAAAAGCCAACGACTATAGCCTAGCTTTCTATCAGAAATTAAATGTAAAATATTATGCCAAATTTTGATTAACAACCAAAGACTATAGTCTTGCTTTCTTCCCAAAAATTTATTAATACATTTTGTTCCAAATTGTATTTACAAACAAAAAACTATAGCCTTGCTTTTTGACAAAGTGATATAAATACAGGTTATAGCAAATTTTTTTTAAAAGCCAAAATGTATAGATTTACTTTGCCTGAAAATTTCGAGCAATTTGCCAGAAATTGAATTTTAAACTTTTATGTCAAATTTTGATTTAAAATGAAAGGCTATAGTCTTGCTTTTTGCCAACAAATTAGCAATACCTTACATGCCAAATTTTCGTTAAAAGCTAAAATCTATAGCCTTACATTTTACCAAAAATTGAACAATACATTAAATGTCAAATTTTAATTAAAAATCAGACTATAGTTTTGCCTTTTTGCCATAAAGTTAATAACACATTTAATGTCAAATTTTGTTTACGCACAAAAGGCTATAGCCTTGCTTTTTGCCAAAAATTGAACAATACATTAAATGTCACATTTTAATTAAAAATCAGACTATAGTCTTGCCTTTTTGCCATAAAGTTAATAACACATTTAATGTCAAATTTTGTTTACGCACAAAAGGCTATAGCCTTGCTTTTTGCCAAAAATTGAACAATACATTAAATGTCAAATTTTAATTAAAAATCAGACTATAGTCTTGCCTTTTTGCCATAAAGTTAATAACACATTTAATGTCAAATTTTGTTTACGCACAAAAGACTATAGCCTTGCTTTTTGCCAAAAATTGAACAATACATTAAATGTCACATTTTAATTAAACATCAGACTATAGTCTTGCCTTTTTGCCATAAGGTTAATAACACATTTAATGTCAAATTTTGTTTACGCACAAAAGGCTATAGCCTTGCTTTTTACCAAAAATTGAACAATACATTAAATATCAAATTTTAATTAAAAACTAGACTATAGTTTTGCCCTTTTGCCATAAAGTTAATAACACATTTAATGTCAAATTTTGTTTATGCACAAAAGGCTATAGCCATGCTTTTTGCCAAAAATTGAACAATACATTAAATGTCAAATTTTAATTAAAAATCAGACTATAGTCTTGCCTTTTTGCCATAAAGTAAAAAACACATTTAATGTCAAATTTTGTTTACGCACAAAAGGCTATAGCCTTGCTTTTTGCCAAAAATTGAACAATACATTAAATATCAAATTTTAATTAAAAATCAGACTATAGTCTTGTCTTTTTGCCATAAAGTTAATAACACATTTAATGTCAAATTTTGTTCACGCACAAAAGACTATAGCCTTGCTTTTTGCCAAAAATTGAAGAATACATTAAATGTCAAATTTTAATTAAACATCAGACTATAGTTTTGCCTTTTTGCCATAAAGTTAATAACACATTTAATGTCAAATTTTGTTTACGCGCAAAAGGCTATAGCCATGCTTTTTGCCAAAAATTGAACAATACATTAAATGTCAAATTTTAATTAAAAATCAGACTATAGTCTTGCCTTTTTGCCATAAAGTTAATAACACATTTAATGTCAAATTTTGTTTATGCACAAAAGGCTATAGCCTTGCTTTTTACCAAAAATTGAATGGTACGTTATATGCCAAATTTTGATTAAAAATCATAGACTATAGCCTTGCTTTTTGCCAAAAAGATGTAGTATATTTTATGGAAAATTTTGCTTACAAGGGAAAGTTTATAGCCTTACTTTCCCACAAATTACTCAAAATGCATTTTATTCCAAACTTGTGTTTAAAACTAAAGTCTATGGCCTTGTCTTTTGCCACAGATTGAACAATATATTAAATGCCAAATTTTGATGAAAAACCGAAGACGATAGTCTTCCTCTTTTACAAAACGTTGATAACATAATTGATGCCACATCTTTTCAGGACCAACGATTATAGCTTGCTTTTTGTCAAATACAAAATAAAGTATTCAATGCGCAAGTTTGATGGAAAAGGCCAAAAGCTTGCTTTTTGCCAAAAAATTAATAATACATTTTATGCCTAGTTTGTGTTAAAAACCAAAGTCTATAGCCTTGCTATCAGCGAAAAATTCGAATATTATATTAAATGTCAAATTGTGATCAAAAGACAAAGACTATAGCCTTGCTTTTTGCCAAAAAGTGAATTTAACATGTCATGCCAAATTTCGATTAAAAACCAAAGGCTATAATCTTACTTTTTGCTAAACAGATATAGTACATTTTTTGGCAAACTTTGCTTACAAGCAAAATGTTATAGCCTTACTTTTTGCCAAATTCCTCAAATCAAATCTTATGCCAAATTTGTTTTTAAAAAAAACCAAACTCTATGGCCTTGCCTTTTGACAAAGATTGAGCAATACATTAAATGCCAAATTTCAATACACGTTTTTTTTATAAGAAAAAATTTTATGAGAAAATGAGGCTCACATGGTCAAAAATCGATATTCCGTCGTTATTGCATTCAAAATGTTAAAAATGGATTTAAATTCAAGTATAGAATATTAACGAATGTGTAAACCATTTTAGCCAGTTTATTTCAGAAAAAGTTAAGAAAAATTTAAGAATATCTCAGGCACAATTTCGGGAAAAATTAAGAAAATTGAGGCTTAGGGAAAATGATGGTTTTCTTACAAGAAAACGTGCATAAACCAAGGACCATAGTCTTCCTTTATTACAAAAAGTTAATAATACAATTCTGTCATGAACAATGATTATAGCTTGCTTTTTGTCAAATACGAAATAAAGAATTTAATGCGAAAGCTTGATGAAAAAAGCCAAAGATTGTAGTCTTGCTTTTTGCCAGAAAATTAATAATACATTTTATGTCTAGTTTGTGTTAACAATCAAAGTTCATAGCCTACCTCTTGCGAAAAATTGAAAGATAAATCAAAATCCCAATTTTGATTAATAACGAAAGACAATAGCCTGTCTTTTTGCCAAAATATGAAATAAAGTATTTCATGCCAAATTTTCGTTGAAAACAAAATTATAGCTTGGCTTTGGCCACTATTGAATAGTATGTGTTATGTCAAATTTTGGATAAAAACCAAAGACCTGGCCTTGCCTTTTGCCAAAAGGTTTATAGCCTCTGTTTCCAAATCTGTTAGCAGTCTTCCAACTTACAGATTGTAAGTTTTGCAGATTATCTCAACACAAAAAGCTCCAGTGAAGAAACTGTTTTGTTTTTATCACAGCTTGGTGTGGCTATTTCTTGAAATATTTGGGGTTTTGCGCAGGGCGGTGCTAAAGGGTGAGTTGGTGCGACACTCCCCCACAGACTGAAATTCCTGAATTTACTGAATGGGCTCTGAGGCTGGACTTCGGGCTTTTCTGCTCTAGAATAAGTAATGCTAGGTTCACACTATAGAATTTTGTCTATAGATTCAAAAAGTCATCGACAAAAAGGAAGAAGTCGGATAGACACTAGTCTATAGAAACTAGTGCTGGAAAACGATTTGTGTGCTGTACCTGATGAATTAAACATGGAAAGAGATGCTTGAAACATTTATTTGTGCTTAGATATTGAAAAATAAGAAAACAGACCAACGAAAATGAAATTCTATCGATCTATCGATAAAAATCTGGGAGTAGAATATGTTCTACTTCATCGACAAGTGAGTCATCGACTTTCCTTGAACGCGGCGTTTTGTTTGTATTTGCCGACATTCTTCGTGTTGTCGATGACTTTCCCAATCTATAGACGAAAATCTACAGTGTGAACCCAGCATAAGATAGCCTTGTGGGATTCTATTGGTAGGAACATGCTTTTCTTATACCAACAATCAAACTGTCTTTCCTAGGTAGCACGATTCTACCCAAATACACGTTTGGCAAAGGAAAAAAATGTTGTAAGAATATGAGGCTCAGAGGGTCAAAATCTTCAGAGAAACTCACATGGCTCAAGTTCTAAAGTTCATCTTCACTGCTTGCCAAAAATCAATATTACGTCATTCTTGCATTCGAAATATTAATGATAGAATGTAAAACTATTGTTTTCAAGAACAAAAAAGACAACCCATCTTAGACAGTTTATTCAAGTAAAAGTTAAAAAAACACAGCATCAATTTCAGGAAAAGTTAAGAAAATCTCGGTACAGGCAAAAGAATGGCTTTCTTGTGAAAAATGTATGATTAGCAAAAAAGCTCTTACTTTCCAGTTAACCTCCTTTTCACTAACGTTCTAAATTTGGAAAGTATGGCTAAAAGAACTAAAAATTATTATGCTTAGTACAAAAACAATAATACATTTGAAAGATATGAAATGACATTTGATAGATATACAATCACAAAATAACTGCTAATGTACAGCAACACCTGTATGAACCTAGGTCAGGGAGGGCAAAGCTTCCTGTGAGGGCACGCCTATGTATGTTCCTTCACAGAGGGTAGATTTTGGTCTTCAAACTCTTTTCTAGAAGGACAATGTTTAGCATATTGGTTTCACAGTCATACCATGTTCAGTTGGGGGTCTGGGGTTTGCCCCAAGAAAAAATTTCTTGAATGAAACTGTCTAAAATGCTGGGAAATGCCCCTTCACATGAGTTCAGATTGAAAGAGTTCAATATGAATGGCAATTCTTGCCCCTCCTGGCCCCCATGGAAGAGAGCAGAGAGGGCAGCTGCCCCATACTGCCCCCTCAACATAGGCATCCCTGCTAATGTATAATGACTGTTAATAACTATTTATGTATACAATCAGTTCACAACTGAGTATTAATCATATCTACAATGTCACCAAGCAATAAAGACTTCAATAACACACGGAAAGGCAACAAATTTTGAAAGCCAAAATCAGTCTTACTTATAATCAGCTCTTGAAATGATATTTTGCTAAATCTTATTACAACAGATGCTTTATTGTTAAGATGTAATAAACTTCCATCTTTGGATATTGTCTTGGATAATTTATTCTGGTATTCAACTGCCTGTTTACCATAGCAAAGGTTCATGGAGAGTTTATCTAAGGTAAAGAGAGAGAATATGTCAAAGAATATTCAATACTTTGAATGCTACTTCTGGTAAATGCCATAAGAAAATTAGTTAGAACAAACTGTGGGATAGAAGATAGAGTACATGGAGTTGTTCTATAGACTACTTCTGTAAAGGCATGTACTACTAACCTACCAAATTTATTCAAAATCTGAGAAGTGATTTTCATTCATAGACATCTTAAAATCAATAAATGGGAGGCTGGAAGCATGCATGCATGCCTGATTAAAAAGTATTTGTTGCCTACAATTGCAGATCTGAAAAAACTGTGCCTGCAGCAAATGTAGAATGTAATGGCTGGCCAGGTGTAGATTTAGATAAAAAGGGCCTGCAGAAAGTTGAAGCAACATTTTGTGCCTGCAAGTGGCACTTGGCACTTGCTTGGATGAATGAGCTCTGAGTGCAGAGGGCTTGAAAAGAATGTTCAAAAACAAATAATCAGATGGGATTGTTATTTGATATCTCAAGAGTAAGCACACAGCTCTGAGATTCTAATCCTTTAATTTGAAATAATAGTGAAAGTTTTGTTATTTAACAGTCAAGGCTTCCTTAACTATTTAACTATTCAAGAAATCACTGCCCAGAACAAAATATTTTTAAAAAAGATAGAAACCATTGAAATACAATCTTTATGCAAAAATGCCAGCTAGTCAGAATTCATAAGTGACTCACCATTGCTCCTACTTAACTTTAAAACTCTCTTAAGTATTTCATGAACTGGGATTGTATTTAATATCCTGACAGAGCAAAATGCAGCTGCTGTGAGCACCATTACAGGTAGTCTCAATGACGTGAATACCAGATAATATATCCCAGTAGTTGGTAAAAGAAAAAGTAAAATTGTGAAGATTATTGTTCCAAAGGCTAACTGACTGGCATCATATGGAATTGAATCTACTCTTGCTCTAAGTGGATTCCATTTTTTTCCTGAAAAACAATAAAAATATTAGCAAAAATCTCTAAATGTTACAGAATAATGGCAGCATCAAGATTTGAAGTACCATAAGCAATGTTATCCTCTATGAGAAACTATGATGGACTCTTGATTTTAAGAAGACTGCAGTTCTCTAGCAGGCTAATATCACATTGAAAGAGTAAAACTGAGCTACTACATACTTAAGGTAGGGAAAGTAAACTACTCTTGAATTCAGAACAATTCAGGGGGGAATAGCTGGAGGTGTGGTAGTTCAGAATAATTCAGGGGGAATAGTTGGAAAATTTCCTGAAAATGAACAAAATTTCCTCAAAATTTCTTGGAATAGATGGGGGCTGGAAAATAGAAGTCATGCATATTCTGATGAGCTACTTTCACACTTTCTTTCATGCCTTAAGATAACTCTGAGGAAGAGAATAATGAACAATGTTGATCTGACAACACAAACCTAAGAGTAAACACAATATATTGCCTGAAATCCATAAGACTAATACTTTGGGGGGTTGAAAAAGGGGGAAGAAGGTGGAAAAATTTCAATTGGGGGAAGCAAGCATCCGGTACTCAAGAGTATATAGATGACATTTATGAAAGCTAAAAGAAAAAGGTCTAGTGATCCTCTAATAAACACAAATTTTAGGCAACAGAGTTAACTAAATTGAGTCAGCAATCTAGGTATAAATTGGCAAGATAATGTGAATCATCTGATACTTGGGGGGGTTTGGAAAAAGGGAAGAAGGATGAACGGAAAAGAGGGAAGAAGGATGAACGGAAAAGAGGGAAGAAGGATGAAGAAGAAGGAGGAGGAAGAAGAAGAAGGATTTGTATCATTGGATGCAAATTTGTTCCCCACTTTGAATAGAACAATAATGGCATTTATTTATTGACTAAATATTACCTCTCATAAGTCTTGACAACGAGATAAGAGCCCTCAGTTGCAGCTTGTAAACTTTTGCAGCATACACGTAAAAACAATAAGTGTGGAAAGTCAAGAATCTCAGCGTGTCACTTGCAAGTGACAACATAACTGAAAACCCCAACAAGCTGGAGTTCAGTAGTGCCTCAATAATTGAGATGTAGTACGGCTCTAATATTGATAGATAACCAATCCATATGTAGACATGATATACAAAAAAGTTTCCAAAGAACACTGTCATTTCTTGGTTCAGCTTCAATCCTGCTGGAGCTCCCATTAGCCAATCTAGAAGCCTGTTGAGGAACTGGTGGGTTGCATCTCTCCATTGAATGAAATAAAAAGAGACTAAATCCGGGGGAAAGACATTCCACACAATTATATAGAAGAGCAGTCCAGCAATTTCATCAAACAACAAATTCGATGCCTTTGACTGTACTGAATTATTACATTTCCCATTAACTGTACTTGGGTTCGAGTAAAAAGCTGAATTACGGTCAGCAGCTTCCAAGAAACTCTCTAAAGAAAACTCCTGTGTTCTTTGATCTTTCTCTTCGTTGGAAGGGCAGTTCTGCTGATGAAAAATAAAGCTTGCTTCTGATACTTTATACGCTAGCTGACATGAAAGAGGTGCGATTGCATTAAAAAATATGCCAGCTAATACTGAGCCACATTTGCAACTTCCTACAAGCAGAAAGCATTTCCTTAGATTGTTCCCTACTCTTCTAAGTATCATTCTGCCAACATAAAAAAGTAAGGCACAAATAACTAACATGTCACGCAACCTTTACCAAACCTTCCTATATAAATATTAACTTGCCTCTAATTGGAATAGCCTTGCCTCGCTCTCATATGACGACGAGAATTGGCGGGAAACCGTTACCAGGCAACAGTTTTCCTTGAAGGAAGTAGAAAACTTGATGTGATGCTATCACGGACTATCAATACTTTATTCCAAATGTCATTTTTACTTTACCAGTCGATGCATGCATACATTCGACATATTTTTGCAACCAAAAGCGCAACACTGCATACTTGAATCTGCCATAATAATTAAAATTTCCAGCGTTTCCCCGCGCTTTTGGTCTCACTGTCATGGCGGCAGTTTGCCTCATTATTATTGGTCAAGAACAATAGGTTGTGCGATGCAGTTCTTTTTCGATATCAGTGTACGTAACAGGTAAATGATCCCTCGCAGTATCATCGATATTTCATCCAAGAAGATATAGATAGATTCATATTTTAATAAAGTAGCTTTACAAAGTCTATTTACTTATTTTAATGCATAAAGTAAGTCAGAGTTTGCTCAATTTTCTAAATGCTTGCAGTGGATTTCATGGTTTTGGGCAATAGTTTAAATAGCTCTTAAACACATAAGGGACGGCTCATCAGGCCCGTCGGAACGAAATTGATATTGGGGGGGCTGCGAGCGAAGCGAGCTAAAATGGGGGTCTGGGGGCGTTCCCCCGGGAAAATTTTTCCAGACCACGCCCTTTTTATCGCTGGAAACGCCCTTTCTGTACAAATTACACAAGTCAAATGATGTTGAAATGACGTTATTTAGATGTTTAATTGACAACGAACATTATTTACAAAATTTTTAAATCTTGAAAATTGAATTTTATGATTGGCTGAAATCCATATATCTGTCATGTCATCCACTAACATTAACTTTCTTAAACTTCAAATGGGCTTAAAAAGATTAGCTATATACTTTAAATCATTCACAGCAAACCTTTTCTGTTGTCTTCGTACAATTCACGCTGAGACACTTCGATTCATATACGTATGGGAACATTTAATAATTACGTAACCACGATGTGGTAGGTAGGTGTAAGCTTTTTGGTTACGACTGATTACGATCAATATGTATGGTAGGTAGGTTCTTAAAATTTGGGTGACGTAATGTTTGAACGTTCCCTACAAGTTTTTATTGACTCAAAATACACGCATTTTTTATAAGAACTGGCTTATAATAAACCAGTACTAGACTGGTAGAAAAATTAAGAAATTTTAGTACTATGCCAAAGAAAACTTAAGAAACTAAAATCTCTACAAAATCTCCAAGGACTATATAACAGGAAATTAATAGTATCTATAGACATGATTTTACCATAAATGGTACTTGCAACTTGTGATTTTCATCTGCTTGGGCTTTTTTCGCAATAATCAGAATATCTCCATTCAGTATTGCTCAGCACCCAAACATGATGCAATTTAGCGTTCGAAAATAAGAAACCAAATAAGAAACTTTTAGTACTAAAATTGCGAAACTTTCATGCCAAATTAAGAAACTTTTAGTACTAGGTGCTGATCCAAGTTTCTTATTAAAAAAATGCGTGTATACATCTATAAACGAGTAATAAATGATTTATTGGGATAACTGGTTGATCTAATGTCTTTATCAGCTTAAGGCTTGGCCGTTAAACCATTTTTTCGAGAATTTAAGGAACAAACACTAGCAAATTATTGGGGGGGCTGAAGCCCCCCCAGCCCCCCCCGGTTCCGACGGGCCTGCTCATTATTTAAGTTTCAGGTTGGGGCCGAAGAGAAATAGGCTTGGTCAATAGTTTTGTCGGGCAGCCTTAAGGTTGGATATATAACTTTTTTGTCTCTCAAAAGTTGGGTACCAAATTTTGAATAGCCATATATTGGTTGGGTAACAATTCTTTTATACGTATTTTTTATGAGAAAAAGTTAATAAGAAAATGAAGCTCAAATAGTCAAAATCTTAAGAAAATCTTAGGAAAATCACAAGGCTCAACTTCCAAAATTAAGTTTTTTTGATAGCCAAAAATCGACATTACGTCATTTACATTCAAACTGTTTGGAGATGGAATTCAGTTTCGAGTATGCAAGATCAACAAAGAACAGGTGCCCTGTTTTACTCAGTTTAATTCAGCTAAAATTAAGAAAAGTTTAAGAAACTCTCAGGCTCAGATTCGGGAGAATTTAAGAAAATTGAGGTTCAGCCAAAATGATGGGTTTCTTATAAAAACAACGTGTAGTGCACAAGGTTGGGTAACAAAAAATTTGCCCAAATAAACATTTCTCTACATTCCAAACCTGGGATATAAACAATGACCGGTCTCTAATTCAAAGCAAAAATTTTTAAATATCAGAGTAAAATTATAACTCTTCTGAATTCTTCCTTTTAAAAATGCACATTTACTATCAATATGGACAAAATTTTGCAGAAATATTGTCAACTAAATCTGGGGTGCAAAATTCGTGCCAGTATATAGGTAAAGGTAGTCCCGTATACTTTGGTACGTAGGGGGAGTGCATGTTAAAGAGGGCACTTATGCTGAGCCATCGGCATGTGAGGTAGGATGGCCAGTTCCTTTCCTCGCCGCCTTTATCTCCCCAGTGTTCCCATTGGGTACCCATTTGCTGCTGGGTGAACAGTGAGCGAGCGTTCAGTCAGGGCATCGAGTCGGGCTCGAACTGTAGATCTTCCGCATGGGAGGCATGCGCTCTAACCACTATGCTACCTCGCTCATTGCCAGTATGTAGCTAATTTATTTACATGGTACTAGCTGTAAACGCTAATAATAAAGCAAAGTTGTAGTACGCTATAGCACAGATAAAACTGTATCCCTTTCTGCCATTTCACAAAAATTCGAAATTCCAGATATTGTTCGTTCTTCTCTGGCGGATTCCGCACGCATTCGCTTTATTCTGCGCCATATCCTCACGAAAGCTGGGTGAATCTCTTTGTGCATTTTTGCATAAATAAATGGATTAACCACACAGCCAATGAGCATGAGAACAAAAGCGATCTCTCGAATCAAATATACGACACCACCTTCATCATTCGTGACGAATATGAAGCTTATAAGCACTGATGGAAATGCGGAGGCGAAAAATGTTGTTGTCACGATAACAAACATCTTTACCACTCGTTTGTTTTCCCTGGTACGTTGGTCCATAATGTCTCGAGGGATGCCCATACTTCCACTTCGAAGCCTCTTTATACATATTGTGTATAGAGTTGTCATCAGCAATATTGGTATAAACCAAGCAAAAAATACCATTATGACAATGCAAATGAATAAGGGGTCTCCTTTTAGGCCGATGTCTTCACTGAACATGTATATGGCGGTAGATGCAGTTGACGTCAGCCAAATAAGCAATGATACAACCAATCGGAGTTTAGCTGTAATTTTGTAGCTTTCGAACGGCCTGGTTATTGCCCTGGGATAAAAACATATGTAAATCATCATAATGTTTAGTAAAAAGACAAATTTAATGCACTTTTCATTTTGCATTACTGAAAAATAGACTTCAGTAATACTTCCAAGAGCCCTTGTCCTCGTTTACATTCCTCGGTCTCGCTCACTTCGTATTGAAAAAAATAGTTGCAAGATACAATTAGTGGTGACATAAATGCTGCACAACACAAGTAAAACTATACTGCTAGATGCTGAATAAAGAACTGTTGTTTAGGGTGTACCACCACCTCCCCCTACCCCACCCCAAATACACATACAATACAGAACACGATAGGGCAGCCTGGCCTTACGAAACGATAGAGCAAGCCTGGCCTTACGAGGGGCAAGAAATCACCAAATAACAAGCACGCAAATTCCAGCGGCTGAATATACCACAAAATTAAAATAATTTAAAACGCACTTGGTGGAGTTTAAAGGTATCGAGAGCCGTCTTCTCTCTTTATGCTAGTATTGCCTAGCATAGGGACAAAGTAAAAACAAATGAATGGTGAGTAGGAGCTTGTTTAAGTAGAGATATAGGGTGTCACACCTCCACATTCTGCTGGGGACGTCCGTAATTCTTTGACTAATCGGTAAAAGCTGGTATTGCGACTATCACTGTCCATAAATCTGGGGTAATTAGCAACCTACTGGTATATATCTTTTGCTACACCCCCACTTAAGAGTCCTTCGGCACACCATTGAAGACGTAGCTTGTAGGGAGCAATTGTTCGATAGTCATGGTTTGAATACCTTACCAATAACGATCAAACGCAATTGCAGTCAAAGTCCAAGATGAAACAGCCAATGTCGTAAGGATGATGTTCTGTATTATTTTGTCACTTGTATCATCCAGTTTCCATCCGGTATATTTTGAACTATATGTAATGATCATATCACATGAACCAGTTAATGAAGCCAAGAGATCTGCTAAGGCCAACGCAATCAGAAAAATATCAGTCGTCTTGCGAATATTCCTCTTGCCTAGGAAAAGAATATCCAGCATCAATTTTTCTAGCCCATTGGATCTCAATATGACAAAAAATGGCAGTGAAAGAAGACACTAAACACTGGCTTTAAAACAATGTTCAATAAAAGAGCTCTGGCTAGTGTGAATAATGGCCTAACTTGTGGTTAAATGTATGGGCCTGTTGGGAAGCTTTCCAACTAGTTTGAACGCTAAACACATGGACTTTCCACAGTAGCATGGAAATACAACTCAAAATATCGTTCAACTTTAGTGTTGGAATAAAATAGATGGCATGGGTAAATTTTTCATTTCTAATTGCATTTCTTGTAAGGGGTTATTCACCCTTTTCGCAGCGCCAATTTTGCTGTTATTGAGATTCTCTTCCTCGCCTATAGCGCACAATAACACAAGATTCGACCCCCTCCTACTGCTACGTAACAACAGCGAGCTACCCCCCCCCCACTTATGTTCCTCTTTTCATTGTCAATCACGGGAACGAATGAAATCCATTTTTAGCTTTCTGTAAGACGAAACACAGGTAAATCAGGACAGGGAGTTCAAAAGAAAGGGATATCTGTATACTGTAAATGAAATATCAGGCATTTTGGTAAAATAAAGATGCATGTGCTTGCACAAATGCTCCTGTGAATATGTTTGCCAGAGGGAGAGCTTGCTTCAAGCGAAAAAAGCATCGGTACATTGCAGAAAATGGCTGATCTGGAAACTATCCTGCGTTACATAACGGTACTGTGTAAATCCCCCTCCCCTCTGCTTGTTGCGTAATGCTTCGCAGCAAATCAAAGCATCCTCCACCCCCTGAAGGCGCTATATAACGGTGAATGATCAACTGTCTTAATACATTCGGCTACGTCATTATAAACGTGGCCACTACATGCTGGCCAGCACGCCAAAGGAGTGCTGCCACGTCAATCAAAACAAAAGAATGTAAATAACAAACTGCCACCATAGCTAGGAAGATTAAAATCCTCTTCATTAACCGATGTCGTAGAAATTAATTGTTAATAGCGTAGTTCTGAAGGCAAAGAGCTTCATGGTGCTTGCATCCTAGATAGAAATGGAATACCATATTAGGACACGGGGGCATCACATATCAGCAGAGAGTATGGAAAGGATAAGAATGTTTTAGTTTGAATGTTCACAGGGTATTTTGAAAAGGGGGCTGCAGTATTTCTAGATAAAAATACAGAGATATGGGGTTTGAGATGCTCAGATACCCTAATGAGGCCCTGTTAATGAAGTCTCACTAATGATGGCGCTCAATATGACAATAATTACATTTTGAAGCTGTACGCTTTATTTAAATAGCTGTATTGAAAGATGTTTACCTGTACCAGCAATGAAACAAAGGTTTCAAATACTGAAATTTGGCTTTTGCTTCCTATTGCAAACATGCCAATAAAGATATTGTACTTTACAACAGTTAATCGCTCATATGCGCTCGTTTTTATAAGAAACCACTTTGTAAGCTCAGCATTAGACAGCCTAACATTTAAGAAACTTTAAGAACTACAAGGAAAGAGCTTAGAAACTCCAAACAAATAGCACATTGAAATCGTTACCAGGTTCAATGTATAGCTGTACCAAAGCAATGTGAATATGGCATTGCTTTAGAATTTAACTCAAACTGGAGCATTCTATTTCTTGCACGACAATTAGTTAGCTACATTCACATTTTGCGTACACTTTTACAGCAATTTAGCTCGCTACATTAAGAAACTTTTTTAAAATGTGGCCATTAAATTAAGAATCTTTTAGTTCTAGGCCTTGAGCTAGGTTTGTTATAAAACAAACTTGTAATCGAAAAAAATGAATTTTTGAATTCTTGCTTAATTTTGTGAGTTTTTCTTGCCATTTTGCCATTTGGATTCCAATTTGCAAGCAAGAAGTGGCTTGCCTTTGCAAGTTTTAATGCAACTTGAAATTTGATATATTTAAGGCGAAAATTTTTGGCCTAGGTAAAGATCTAATGGTATCTTACTATTTACCACATGACAGTACTATCACATGATACCGTTAAATTACATTAAAATACTGCTTTATAATGCTATGATAAAAACTGCAACTTATGTTTACAATTTTTGTCTATCGAGTAGTTAATGGAAGACACAGGCGAAGCTATGCACAAAAGGAATTTGAATCTGACAACTAGAAAGTATATCTATCGACCTCTTCTTATACAAAGTTGGTCCCTTCTTATATAAAGACAGTTGCACCATAGTCGCACATACAAGCAATGCCAGCTTTCAGATTGACTTGCAACGCAGATTTAGCATTATGGCAGATAACAGTTTCAACATCAATTTTTCGTAAGTTTTGTCCGTTCACATTTTCTAGCAAATAGTAACATACGATTGCAGAAATTCGGGACACCGAAATGGTATAGTTTCGAAAAAAAACTTAGAAATTGCAAAAAATGTCATACCAAGACACCAGCCAACCATGGCGTTTCCTGCTACTCCAACCAGCAAAACCAAAGAACATGTAAAAATCATCGTTATATTGACTTCATCAGAATAAATTTCCTGTGCTCCATTAACGGTGGAAGTTGGAGTACCACCTCCGAGCCTACTTGCGTTCTCTGCCATTGTCGAATTCTTCAAGTTCTCTCTTCTATGGCATTTAATGGCATACCTTTCTTGTCGAATCGATTCGTGAGGATTTGCTCAAAATTTCCATGTTGACATTGCGCAAGCTTTTTCGTGAGCAAGAGGCTACAGTACGGATGTATTGAAACATATCACATATCAAAAGCAATAGTCCTTTTGTAAGAGTAGGATTTCCTGAGGGTTGGTTTTCTAGGAATTCAATTCAAACCTTACACAAGGAAGTTGAATACAATTAATGGGATAACCTGAAGCAAACGCTGAACATGCAAAGTTAAATATATACACAGAAGTTTGCTTCAATCACTAAAAAGACCTGAAATGAAAGTACATCCTGTATGATAACTTTCTACTTTCATGGTCAGAACAACATTTGGGCCTTTAATTTTGCAATAATACACAATTAATATTTTATAAGAATAAAGTGTAGGGATTGTTCACCCGTTAAGTTGCGCCTATAAGGGGGAAGGAAGGCACCTCGATTTGTTACGCTAGTGTTTAATTTACATGGACAGATATAGTACGGAGCACTAAAACAGGGGGAAAGGGGGGGCCTCAAAGGCAATAAATTTAGAATGACTCCATACAAGAATACATATTTTTTATAAGAAATAAATGTTTATAAGAAAATGAGGGTCAAATGGTCAAAATCTTAATGATGAAGTAAAATAATTGAGGTTTGAACATACTCCTTTGATTTTCTTATGAGATTTAAGAACTATCTAAGGCTCAAAACAAAAACAATTTAAGAATATTGAGGCTCAGCTAGAAGTTAGTTATTCAAAAAATAGTATATATGACAACAGCTCAATTATATAGAGATACCTCGACTTTAGCTATTTAAAAGCATCCACAGCTATTAGTACTCTCAGGTACCAAATAAACGTCCTCCCCAATTATTAATTTTTCGACTTTTTCCATTCTTCGGAACTTATTAGGACCTGCCTTTATCAATTTTAAGGAAATTGCCTTTTTTACAAACCTCTCATTTCATTTCCTTTCTTTATTAGTACTATTTACGCCCAATTTTCATGGCAAAATAGCGTACTGCTGTATACGTTTTAGTTTTGTGCTCTATGTCAACCTGTTTTTGTTCTTCCCGTCCTTGTATAACCATTTCAAGCCTTTTCTCAATTTCCAACCCCCTGTGTATTTTGACCCCCGTTTATTACATTTCGGAATTTTTCCCGACCCTCCTGTCTATTAGAACCCCCGTTTATTTGGCACTTGAGAGTATAGAATGAAGTACTCTTTTTTAAGGATGACATTTATAAGAATATGTAAGCTCAGAATAGCTGAGATCTAAGAATAATTTAAGAACAATGCAAGGTTCAAACTTCGCTAAGACTTACAAATTTTGTATAAACGTTTTTTTATAAGAAAACCGTAATTTTGCCTGAGCCTCAATTTTCTTAACTTTTCTCGAAATTGAGCCTGAAATTTTCTTACATTCTTCTCAATGCTTACTGAAATAAACTGGCTAAAATGATTTACACTTTATTGATATTGTATACTCTAATTTTCCATCTTTAACACTTTGAATGCAATAACGACGAAATATCGATTTTTGACCAATAAAAACACTAAATTTTGGAAATTGAGCCTCGTGATTTTCTTAAGATTTTGACCATTTAAATCTCATTTTCTTATAAACTTTTTTCTTATAATAAAGAACGTGTATTCGAGTTGTTATACTGCCTGCAGATCATCTTTTGCACTATCAATACAATATTTATTATTCTGGATATTTTTGCACTATCAATACAATACCTATGTGCATGGAATATGTAAGAAGGCCAACCAAAAATTACATGCATTTGGTAGATTAACACCATCTGGTGGGATCATCAACTATTTTACTTCCTTCAGAGTTTCCCGGTACACTCTTTTTTTATAAGAATAAAGTCTATAAGAATATTGAGGCTCAAAATTGCTAAAATTTAAGAATAATTTAAGAATATTGCCAGGCTCAACCTTCATCAAAACTAAAATATTTTGATAGTCGAATCAAATTTAAT
>OLMO02000302.1:13052329-13069595 GCA_900291935.2 Cassiopea xamachana
GCGAATTTACACCTTGTGTTGAGCAAGAACAATTTAAGAATAATTTAAGAATAATCTGAGGCTCAAAACAGAAAATTTTTAAGAATATTGAGGCTCAGAAAAAAATTAGGTATTCTTATAAAATGAACAGAGTGTAGGTCATTTTATTACCACCCCTCCACTTTATGAAAATCTAGAAAAATATCCACCCCTTGCTAATTGGACCCCCTACAATAAAGCACAAAAGAGTACCTTCCCTGCTCCACCGTCCCTGCCCCACCTCTGCAACAATCACTATAATCTTCGGCAGGGGCGTAGCTAGCCGGAGGGTGTTGGGGTGTAGCACTCCCCCCAACCTTTCGTGATATCGTCGGAAATTTATATTCTATGACTTTCGTCGGTAAATGTCTGCATGACAGACAAACGAGTGTTGAAAATTGCCATTTATCGCATCAACGGACCACATAAAAGCAACGAAGCCTTGCAAAAAAACCTTTCTGTCGGTGAATTTGCGCCCCTATCGGTAAATGCACAGCTTTATCAGTTTCTGTCGGTAAAGTATCGCTCTACACCGCCCTTCCCAGAAACAGAGGTAATGCTACGCCACTGCTCTTCGGTCCCCAACAAACAGGGGTACTAAGAAGGAGAAAGTTGGAAAACTTCTAAAAATGAAATCGGGAGATGGAGTTACTTGGCCTGACTTTCCAAGCTTACTCTGGTTACGAAAATTCATACTCAGTAGTTCAGCCGCTTTCACTAGCTTCTCTCAGAAAACATGAGAATAAAGGAAAAGGGCAGGATGGGTTTGAAACTTCTATATATGTTTTTTATCGATAATCTAAAACCTATCTTGCATCTTGCATCATATCATCTTCTGTAACTAGATTGCTGTACTCAACATCCACTTCTGCTCAACTACATTCTTAAAATACTACGTACTTGACGTGCTTTAAACAACTGGGAAGCACAGACGATATAAAATTTCTCTCCCGACAGCTGTGCTATAGTAAGCGTTTCCGTATTGGCTAATCGTAATCGCAGTCTCTAGAATGTCCATTTGCAAATGGTAACTGTGATCAAAGCTGTTCAAGCATCAATTATACTAAAGCTAGATTTAAATATAGGAAGTAATTCGATATGTGATGACTCCGATATAGTGTGAATGGGGCCTTATGCACAACAGAAGTTAAACTGTTAGTGGGCAGCTAAAATAACATATATAGCATTTTGTACTCTTATAAGTCAAGTTCTAACCACTTATACATTTCAACTTAGATCTCAAAAATCCAGTACCAAACTTTCTTAACATTTTGAGCAGCCGAGTACTACTTTCCTATAAACTACTTTCTTATGAATAAAAAAGCGTCCACCTTACCTATTAGTAATAGCGAAACAAATAGATATTCTGAAGTAGCTAATGAATTACATTCCAAAGACAAGAAAGTTTACAATCACTTTCCATTTCCACCTTAATTTTACTCTAATTCTAAACTAACCATCCTTTTTGAAGTCTGATAAATGAGGATACGTGCAGTGGCGGTGCTACTTGGGGACATACCCCCCCCCCCACTTCTCGCCAAGATCAGTTTTCTAATTCGCCTAAATTTGGTGAGAAAATGTTAGGGTTAGTGTGAGGGACCTCTAGCAAGAATTTGAAATGGATGTGGTAAGCAAATTGAGTCATTATTTTAAGGCTACAACTTGAATCCTATAAACTGTCATCTTTTAAATCTAACATCAACAAACTCGATCTTATCTCTCTTTCTACTTAAACTTCCCCTCATTATCTCAGTTTTTCCTTTTTCAGGACTTTGTTATAGGCCCTATAGCCTTTCCCCGATATTACTTACTAAAAAAAGGCGTGGCACCCACAATTCCCCCTGTCTGCGATGGCTGGTGTCGCTTCTGGGTACGTGTTCCTCATTTGGTGGGTTATGCTGTGGAACAGAAGACCTATAGATAGTATGGGGTCAAGGAGGCTTTGAATCCCCAAATGATTAGTGTAAGTTGAAAATGCTCTACATGCTCTTCAGATTCAACGAGTATTGCTTGTGCAGCATTATCTGATACTCATGCCCCCATCCAGTTCAGACTAATCTAGTACCCATGCCCCCATCCAACTCAGCCTAATATGGCCTTTGATCTGAACTGAAAAATATGTGAGTTTCAAAAGAAGATTTAAAAAAGGTCACTTCACAGTGAAAAGATAACTGAGTTTAGATAAAAGATAAGAAGTGAGAAGAATTTGAGCATGGAGAAATAGAAAAGCGTTAATGGTAAAAGTGAAACCAGCTTCACGACTCGCCTATCGAAAGTGGCAAACTCCATAACAACGGTGAAGCAATAACGCAATATGATAACTGTTCCTTTTGCATGCAGTGACAGCATGCTTCTTATGCAACCATTTGTCTTACTTTAATAAAAGCAATGGTGGAATGGTTGATCGCTATACTATCAGGTACCAAAAAAACACCCACCCCGCTTACCAATTGTTTGATTTTTTTCCAACTCCCCGGGCCTTATTTGGACCCCCTGTTTATTAATTTTAAGGAAATTGACCTTTTTACTAACCTCTGATTTCATTCCATTTCTTTGCTAGTACTTTTCATGCCCAATATGCAAGGCAAAGTAGAATGCTTCTGTATATATTTTAGCTCTATGCTTTATGACAACTTGCTATTCTTTCCATCATTTAATAATCATTTAAAGCTATTTCTCAAATTCCGACCCCCTCCCGTTTATTTTCACCCCCTATTTACTAAATTTTAGAATTTTTCCCAACCCCCCTGTTTATTAGGCCCCCCGTTTATTTGGCACTGAGAGTACCGACCATTAGCAAAGGCAGTGATAGACAATTTAGATGTCATTTAAAGCAAAATAGGACTGTGGTATCATGATCAGTTTTAGATAGGGATTTGCCAGCATGTTGGGAAATCTTCAAAGATACAAGCTTTGTAGCGTCAAAGACTAAAAAGTGTTCCCAGGATAGAAAGCAATAACGCTTCCTACAAACATCTTGAAGCAAGTTGAAGAATTCTATGCACACTTTTCAGAACGCAATTATTTTACAAAGCGAAATTGTTGAGGCAGCTAAAACGGCGCTAATGCAGTTTTGTACTGCCTCCATGTCTGCCATTATGAAATTTACCAAACATGGTGTGATTATACCCACACAAACTCCATGTTCACGCTCCATGTTTAGTAATTGCCAACATGACAGAGATGGAGGCGGTACGAAACTGGATTAGCACCGCTAAACACCAGTTACCAGATTCCAAATATAACACTCACTCATTGCGACACTTGTAGAACAGCGTTGTCTATTAAGTTTACTGGCATGTGCAAGATTTGAATTAGGGTTGCTAACGGAGATGATCGTTTGAGCTATTGAATATGTTTGAGCAGAGTTTACTTTACGCATTACACGTATCTTTATATTTATACAGGGTTGCCAATGTTATTTCAAGACAAAATTCCTTGATTTTCCCTGATATTTTTCGCGAAATGCTACTCATTTCTCCCTGATATTCCTATCATTTCTTTTGAAAGATGTGAGGCGTCGGAGAGCTTTGACCCTGTTTTTTGCAGTTCAAACTTTTGGTTCCATACAATGCGAAGCTGCACTTCAAAATGACTGCACAGAACGAGATGCTATAAGGGGAAAAACTTGGAAATTCTCACACTCAACTGGATGCGTGACTGAGCATAGAGAAAGTCACCTCTCCAAAATGAAACAATATTTTAAAACTTCCCTGATTTTCTCTGATCTTTCGGAATATCTTTGTTTTTTTCCTGATTTTCCCTGATTGATAATAAAATTCCCTGATTTTTCCTGAATTCCCTGATTAGGTGGCAACTCTTTTATGATAACGTGGCTTATAACATAGTAGTACTAGACAGCTCAAAATGTTGAGACAGCTCAAAATGTTGAGACAGCTCAAAATGTTGAGACAGCTCAGCACTGGATTTTTGAGACTTGAGAAAGCTTATACTCTAGTGTCTCTAAAAGAAAGGAGGCTGTAGAAGGAGGGTGCGAATAGGTGGCGTTCATGTCGGCTAGTTTTCAATAAAAAGAGGGTGCTAATAGAAGGGGGGTATGCATATCGGCAGCTTTTCAATAGAAAAAGAGTGCTAAGAGAAGGTGGTTCACGCTGGTAAATTGTTTTATTAAAGGTTACCGTAATAATTCGATTAAGCCCCTCCTCTCGAATAAGCCCCCTTTTAAAATTGAATTTTTGAATAAGCCCCCCTCTCGAATAAGCCCCCCAATCTTAGTTTCAGTCAGAAAGTCTACTTATTTGTTACGAGATGTTTTTTTTGTTATTAAACCAACTGCTAACTTCATATGGCTTAATTTAGAAGCTTTTTTGTCTAATTTATTCTTCAATATTTCAAGACGCTTTTTGGGTCCTTTTACGGCATATGTTCCAGGCACTACCAAACCGTCCTCCAGTAAGCGTTGTCCAGTGGGTGAAAATGTGAGTCCACAGTCTTTTTTAGCTTCCAAATATTTACATAAAAGAAATGACAATTCCATCGGTAAATGTCCAACTAGTGCTTCTGCATTTTCAATGTTTTTGTAAATTCCAATGGCGAAATTATCATGTTCTTTCGCCTTATTTCTTCCATCATGGTGACAATTCATAACTTCTCCAAGAACAGGCGTCCATACGTTCTTGTAGATATGATGCCCTCTCGCAACAGTTTCATGCGTCCTCCATCACGAAAGATCATGATAGAATGGGTGCTGTCTGCTTGGAAGAAACTTCCAAAAGAATTGATAGAAAAGTCATTTCTATCTTGTGCTTTAAGTGCAAACTTGGATGGGTCGCAAGACGAAAGCATCGCCTGCATCAAGCATGGGCCATGCCAGGATGTACTACAGCATCTTAAAAACTATGATTTGAGTGACGACCAGGTAAATCCCTTTGAAGATATTCAGGACGAAGACGTCGAAATGGAGGACCGAACTGAGTTGCAAATTGACGAAGACGAAGATGTTTTAATAGATATATAGATTGAAATAGAGATTGGTTATCTTTATAAAGTTTCGAAAAAAAACAAGATTTTGTTCTCAATTTCCTCAGTTTTGAATAAGCCCCCCTCACGAAAAATAAATTATAAATGAAAAGGTAAATCAAAAGAAAATAGAACTGATTTCCAACGAAATGATTTTTTCAAATTTAAAGTGCATAATTATAGGAGGATACAATCCAGGAATCTATGGTTTTTCCTATTAAAAACAATAACTGCCCAAAGATTTTTAAATCATATTTATAAGAAATAGCAATATATTGTATATTTTTAGAAATCAATGAAATTTCTACCGGTTCTAATTCAATAATTTTCTCACTAGATATATCTACAGTTCCTTAGGATATATGTATATATTCCTTTCATAAAAGGCTATTTGTATATGTATAAAAAACTTTACGAATGGACATCGAGCCCACTAAGCTATAAAGTGAAAAAACTCTTCAACCATTGCGTTGTGATCAGCGGGAACTGAAATACCAATTTTTTTGGCTGCCCACCATGTAGCTCCGAAGGAGGCTTTTGCGCAAGGCCGGTACTTGAGTAAAATAAATTCCTTCAAAGGCTTTTCTGCATTATGTGATATGCCTGCAAAAGATAGTTTCTTATGAAGCAAGAGATTTAGTAATCTTTTGTGCTTAATTGTAGGGGGGGAGGTTATATTGCACTTTGAAATTTTCACTTCTCATAGCATTTTATGATGACCCCCCCCTTCCACTTTAGCAAAATTTGGGCATCATCACTATCAGTAAAATTTTCATCCATTATTCATGAGCCAACTCTCCATCAAGCATTTCACAGTCCTTGTCAGGTAACACTTCACAGTTCCTGTCAGGTGAAACACTCACTCCATCCAATTTTCGCTTAACATCTGGTGGGATAATCAACTCTTCTACTTTCTTCAGGATTTCCCGCTAATTCATTTTATTACCACCCCTCCACTTTATGAAAATCTAGAAATCATGTCCACCTCTTGCCAATTCGACCCCTCCCCCTACAATTAAGCACAAAAGATTAGCGGCTTAAGGGCTAAAAGTATACCGCAGTAAGTGTAGATGAATTATCCCTACAATAACGGCTCAATGAATAGAAAGAGTTACGACACTGAAGATAAAAAATTCAGATTTGATTCAGATCATATTACAGTTTGGCTTAAGATCCATTCGATACAGGGATTGCAAAACTCTGGAATGACTTGACTTTAGAGATGCGGAACTATCCCTCTAAGTTTTTATTTAAAGGAAAGCTAAAAGTCCATTTGCAAGATGCATTGTGAATAAAAACCAAAACTGTTAAACAATAATTATACATATCAGCCATTGACCTCAATTAATATTTTCTACAACGAAGTGGGGCCTCATGTCATTAGTTTAACTGCTTTGAGGTCTTCTTCTGGAAAAAACCCAGATGCACTTCAAAATCTGAAAATTTTGTTTGTTTTTGCTTATTGTTGCTATTCTAGTATTGGCTTAAATGAAATAAAAATGAAAAATTTGCTTGTGGATGAATAGCGCTGACAAAAAATAAATAAATAAATAAATAATGTAACCCAGAGTATGAATAAATGAATGGATGAGTGAATGAATGAACGAAAAGATCAACAAATACAAGAATCAATGCAAATTTTATAAAAAAAATGGTTGAGTGATTAGATAAACTAGTAAATGAAAGATCGTATTACTCATTGACTATCAAGCTGATAGGGTGATTAACTGGTGGATTAACCACCCACCTAGCTGACTGGCTAACTACTTGATTGACAGGCGGAAGCATTGACGATCTAGCTGAATGGCTGACTGAATGACTGGTGGAATGACAAGCTGGCTGCATGATTGACCAGCTGAGAAATAGGCTGACTAAAGGTCGGTTTCCACTTAAGCGAATGCACCGATTCGACGGAGGCGGTCTGATATTGGTGCATGCGCAGCAGGTTCTGATGTGGATTCCCCCTAGGCTACTGTCGACCGAACCGGCTAATTGAGAAGTACAAATGATTTAGACTTTTCCCTCGGTCGATAATCCCGGTCGAATCTATGCATTCGTGTAAGTGGAAACGGGCCTTAACAGACTGAATCGCCAAACAGATAGGTAGAAAATCAACTTAGGAGTTACAACCACAAATTTTCATGGAAAAAACATGGAAAGATGACCCAAGATCCAATTCATCTATGCTTCAATCAGTCCCAGTAAAAGTCATATATAACCAGTCCAGGCCCGGACACACGTGCGATCGCACCTGTGCGTGTCCACAGACATGCAAAACCCCCAGCACGAGCGACAAATCGCCCGTGCCAACATCACTGTCAACTGTGCAATCACATATGCAAAGTAGGAGCTTCGTTGTCACAACTGCAACACTAGTGACTGTCACTTTTTGCTTTCATAACTCTGCTTTATCATTTTTTATCAAAAATGAGGGATTTGACATCCTTCAGCAACAAAAAACTCTTCATTTTGGATACACAAAGATCGGATTGCATGTGCAATTCCAAATAATCAAAAGTAATTGCTCATGCAGACAAGTGCGCACGTGCGAATTGACGCACTTTCACTAAATCCTTCCGGGCAGGGACTGCATAAAGGGACCTTCGCAAATGTGAACCTTCTCAAGGGAAGATGACAAATTAAGTGGACATATATTGAGCAAAAGCTCCGGAATCTTAACTATACTAGCTACATTTGTACGAATTGATCAAAGTTTAGCATGTACTACATGATGTAAAAAACAAAAATGCAGCTACCTCTTAAAAAGCCATCTTTCAGAAACTTCCAGCTTTTCCAGACTGATCCAACGCATAAGATCTTAAGGCCCTTGTCCTTCTCAAGCATACCACACTCCATTTTTGGAATCAGTGCTCTTACATGAAGGCCAAGGCGAAAACCTGCCTGATCCAGAACATCAAGGCAATAAGGATCACCTTCTTTTGCCCCTTTAGCTACACCCTTTTCACAGAACTTTGCAAACTTGTCCTTATCAAAGTTATAGACGTGTGGTAGCATATCTTGCTTATGATTCAATTGAAAGAATTCAAACATTGCTTTCTTGATGAAGTCAACAGGGTGGCGACTTGGAATAAGGCCATCATCATGGTCAAAAAAGATCTTCACTGCCCTGTGTGCAATCCAGAATGCTGAACCCTCATCTCCTAACGAAATACATAATGCTTTGTTTTAGGTTGGCTTCCAGTCTAGCTAATTAGTCTGCCAATTAATGCTAACCAAAACTTAAATACAGGCTGATATATTACGATGAAAGAAAGATATTACATGTCAATGACAACTAATTTAAGGGTATAAATCTATCAACAATAAATATATTTACAATCATAAAAACCCTAAACGAAGGCAACAATAAATATATTTACAATCATAAAAACCCTAAACGAAGGTAATGAGTGTAAGGTTTGCATGCATAAATTTTCTGCTTCAACGTCATTGCAGGAACACGAACATGGAAGGTGTTCTGTAAGAGCTACTGATTATGCTAATTGGTTAACCCAACCCCTCCCTACCTTAAGGCCCTATTACATGCTAGATATTTAGCTGTACTCTGATCCGAAAATGAGCAGTTTTTGCATATTTTAAGATGTTCAGAATAATATCAAACCAAATTGCCTTTATATTCACAGGGGTTTTAATCTCTTTATATGCAAAAACTGCTCACGTAAATGGTCTACTGTCTCGTAAGCGTTGAACTGAGTGCTTAATCCATGTTATGCAATGTCCATCTATGTGCAACGTAGCTGAAAGCCGTACCAATCATGACATTGAGAGTATTGTTCTCACTTTTCTTTATGCAGAATTCCTTGGATTTGAACAAAAACTTCCTTAGATCTGAACAAAAATTTCCTTAGATTGTAAAAAATTTCCTTAGATTTCTTAAACCTGTCTTTTTTCTCTTGACAAGAAGAAAAATTAGTTGGCAGCAACGTAATAGGCATTCAAAAATGGAGGGGGTGGCACTTCGAAGGGCACTTTCACAAGCAAACATGACAACTTTCTATGCTGCAATGGGGCACATTACATGCAAATTTGTGAAAAGTTGGGGCAAGTGGACCATGTGCACCCCAATTCCTAGGTCCGTGATATTGTCCAAGTATGCTTCTGAGGATCAAAGGAAAAGTAGCCCTGTTTAAGTATATAGCTGTCTTTCAACTAATCTAGCTGCTTACGCAATAAACTAAAACTTACTCAAAGCTCTATTTCAAACGTTGCAATATTGTTGTTTTAGACTCACGAATTTGATAATGGCAAATATTGCTTTTCCTTCTTCAGCTAAAAAGAAAAGTTATGACTAGAAATTCCACACTGAATTACGAATAACACACTTTCTGACAACGCAACAGAATTCCTTAAAGTTCCTTAGATTCGAAAATTCCTTTAAAAACTCCTTTGCAAGGCAAAAAGTTCCTCAGTGTAAAGAAATTTCCTTAAAATGGAGAAAATTGATTGAGAGAGGATAACAATGGAAGCACTTTTGCATGCTGAAAATGTGCATTACTAGGGCGTTCTACCAGCCCCCTCCGCTTGCTGCAGCCCCCCGGCTATTTATATTTATAATGTTATTCAATCCCCAGCTAGTGGCACCCCTTTCTATTCCGGACTGGACAGTAGATGCTTCAGAGTAAGTACGAGCAAACTGTTTAGTGTGAATCAATAACCCTGTGGACCCCCCTCAGTTCAGTTTAAACATAGTCACAAGAACATGGTCATCACAATTCTTGTGACTATGGTTTAAAACAGCACAAACGTCCACGGCTTGAGCCCGCAGCGGTCGGCACCTTCCTTGTTCTCCATTTTTCCTTATGTAGAATAGTACATATGAATACACTAGTGTTTATTGGAGAATCACATGGTAATACGTTACACAGAACGAGACTAACCTATGCAAATAGTTGCTTCCGTCACCATGAATGTACTGGACTTAATAAAAACTAACCAAATGCTGAAATAGTTAGCCTACAAATCTACTTGCTTTGTAACTACAACCAGGGGTGCTGTCCTGAAAAACTAGGACGGGGGCTGTGCTTGGCGGCGCGATAAACTCAACCTAGTCACGCAACCAGCTTTCAAAAGACGGGGGGCAACCAGGCCAGATAGGTGTGTCAGCCACACCCAAATGTAAAGAGTGCTTGTCTGACGCACAGTGAAAGGGAGGGGTTTTGAGGCTCCAATGAGAAATGTTTTGATCACCACGCCTTCATGTTGGCTTTAATGCTACCAATGTCTTTTTATAGTGCCATAAAAGGAAGCAAAGGAGGTCTGGGGGCTTGTCCCCAGAAACAATTTTCACAACAGCATTCCATATAATGCTGGAGAATGGCCCTTTGCAAACATTATATAATTACCATTAGAAAGCTTCAAACTATGTTCTTCAACATAGAAAAGACAATAACAAGCTACCAGACGATCAGAATTCAAAGTTATGAAGTCATGGGAGAGCATGGCGCGGGCCAAATCGTTGCGATGGGGGGCATTACCCCCATGCCACCCCCTGGCTTCGTGGCTGGCTCAACCATGATACTAATGTGCAGTGATAAAATGGGCGAACAAGCAAGGAGCCTAGTCCGCTCAGCTAATACACAATATTATCACCTATAAAATATATCAACTTCAGGCGAAATTAAAAATTAATTCAATCTACTCATTCTCACTGGGCGTGGCTGAGCTCCCAGCAAATCTTCAGCCTCAGCCCCCTGAGCCCCCTCCACGGCACCACAGCTACAAACAGTCTCAACGCCTTTCTAACGAAAGTACTGAAGGCTGGTTCTCAAATATAGCATGCCATCGGCGATTACCGCCGACGGTCTGCGATATATGAGAACTAGGCTCAAGAAACACACTGTGTTGGTTCATTTCCGATGATCGCAGACTGTCTGCGATCATCGGCGATGGTTAAGGTCTGATGTTCTCATATATCACAAGCATCATACGGCCCTCATCAACGATGATCGCCGACGGTCTCTGATATACGATGACCAGGCTTAAGGAATGCTCATATCTAAGGAAATTTTTAGGCATTCTGTAGATATGTCGGTAAGTGTTTTTATGTAATTCAGTACGGAATCTCTGGTCATAACGTCTTTTTGGCCAAAGAAGGCAAAGTATTACTTGCCATTATCAAATTCTTGGGTCTAAAACAACAATCTTACAAACTACGCAATAGATCTTGGAGTGTTGTCAAACTCTATCTTATTCCTTAAGCAGTCTAGATTTCTTGGATGATGGCTATATGCCATATGCTAAAGCAGGGGTCTCCACACTACGGCCCGCGGGCGGAAAAATTTGGAGACCCCTGTGCTATAGGCTATATGCTTAAAAGAGAGCTACTGTTCATTGAGCCCTAGAAGCACAGGTGGACAATATAGTTTAGACTTGCAAAAGTTTTTAGGACACTGACAAACATGGACTTTGGAATTGGGGGCACTGGGGACACGTACCCCACCATTTATTTCACAAGTCTGCATGCAATGTGCCACATTGCAGCGCACAGAGTTGCCATTTTTGCTGGTGAAGGTGCTTTTTGAAGATATGTGCCACTCGCTTTTTGAACGCTTCCTACGTCACTGCTCACTAACTTCGAGAAGTTTCAAAACCCAATTTTACTCTTCTCTGCTCTTTGAATGCCTCTTGTGAAGAAAAAACGACAAATTATAGGAAATCTACGGAATCTTTTTAGCAATCAAAGATAGTTTCGTTCAAATTTAAGGAATTTTATATGAAGAAAAGTCAGAACAGTGGCTACAGAAAAATGCTGAAAACGAAAACTGAATGGAAGACGAAAACTATCTTTCGAGTTTGTTCGAAAGATGATCTCAAAACACAATTAGGGAGCTCCGAAATACTAAGACTGATCTTAAAATGCCTCTTCCAAAAACCTTCAGTGGTCAGAAATGCTTCTCTTATAGAGGAGCATGACTCTGGAACAATGTAAGTGCTGATGTCAAAAATGCGCAAACCAAAAATCAATTCAAAAAGATTTACAAAATCAGTTGGGAATCCTTTCGCAAACTTCAATACTTTTTTATTTTCGTTTCTATTTGTATTATTGTATGTAGCCTTAATGTCTTTTTATATGATTGTAATTAGATTATTTAGTTATTTTTGCTGGGCAGTATAAAAATAAGTTTTTAGCTGCATACTCTGTCCTCCATAAACAATTTAAAATGAAATGAAACATAACGCTGCGGTCTATTGCGATTTATTGTGATTCAATTTGAATCCCTACGATTATCTGAAAACCAGGCTTGACGTATGAGAATGAAAGAGTAAACATTTTTGTGGTTGCAGGAAATTGTGCTCTACAAAAAAAGCAAATTGACCTGAACACAGCAGCCTATTTATTGACCAGACGCTGAAAGGAGCTAACAATAAACATATTGTCAGTGGATCTAATTCAAAAACACGCTTACTATAAAGCAAAGTGAAAATTAAACATAATATTGCGATAGCAATGTGGCCATGACCTAAAGTTTGCAGAAGGACATATATGCAGAGTTGCTAAGAGATTTCAGAGGCCCCAGGGGACTCCCCTGCCCCCCATCTCAGTGGGCCTGCTTATATGCGGAGAGGGAAGGGTGGTACATTGCCCAGTCCTGCCCTAGAATCTCAAGGTCTAAGGATGCATCAGTCCCAGAGGCCCAGGGTCAAGGAGGCTGCCTAAAGTAAAAACAGCAGTAACTACTTGGAGTTGAAACCCAAACTTTCTATTTTGTTCACCTTGCTTGCAGGGGACCCCAACTCTCTCTTTTGCCCAAAACCTCTGACATGACCTTGTGGCCTTTGCATACATCCATTTACAAATCATATAAAAACATACATAAAATTTGCTAGTATAAAGCAACCTTGAGTGCAAAAACATTCACTCTCAAGCACTTAACACTATAAATAATAAGTGATCTACACATTAAACATGTCAGCATTAACAATCTTACCCAACATGTGGCCCCAGCCTCCACATTTGAACATTGAACCACATGGGTTAATTAACAAGCAATTACTTCCTGTCCCTGCAATCAAGACAATGCCACCTTTATCTGTTGCAGTTTCAAGGGACCCAACTGTGTCATTACATGCAAAACAGGTTTCTGTGCAATTTGGGTATTTTTCTTGAACTTTATCAACAATTTGTATTTGTTCTTCCACTTTATCTGCACCACTTAAAGATAGCCCAAGGGACTTTAGCTTCATATCCAATGGTATACCAGCTTTTTTCTTTGCATCCTCTACAAGTTGATTGATCCTCTCAGCACAAAGATCTAGCCCTGTGAACAGAGAAAGGAATAAATATTCACATTTCATCTTGCCTTCTGTACAAGTGTGCAAGTCTTTTATGCAAAAAGTATTTGTGATATTTAACTTTTAACCTACAATAGTCACCAAAAACCTAGGACACTTTGCTTACTTCTATTCTGCACATAGCATTAAACCTCCTCCTTCCCTAAATAATGTTGGTTTTAGGGAGCAGTACATGTGGAAATGGTAAAATTTTGTGTGCACAATGACACCAAGTGTCTCACACACAGAACAACATTGCTATAGGGGGGAAAGGAGTGTGTGCAAGGCACAATGGCTTTAATGTTAAGAGGACTATATCTTTTCACAACTGCTTGTGGGAGGGCTTTTTGGCAACTATTGTACACATTCCAGTTTAATCAAATCTCATAATATTTAATCAGTATTGTGCTATGCTAACTAACTATGCACATAGGAAGTGAGAGTAGGAACAGCTCATGCCCTCCAACAATTTGCTGAGATTTTAAGAAGGGGTGTTCCACTGAGCCTCTTTTGCTTATAGCATGATTGGCATCTACATCCACATCCCCACTCCAAGTGTCTATCATCCTGTGCTATTTTCCTTCTCAACTCATTGAAGATAAATCTACTAAAAATTCACACTCTATTGAGCATCAAATGAACATAATAAACACAAGCTACATTCTAAAGTTAAAAAGTACTTTGCAGTAAGCAATAAAATACTTGAGAAAACCACGCATCTCAAAGTTATAAATGTATTACAGTAAATCACACAACATCCTGTATCAAAAAATATTTTCAAGGATAATGCAAATTATATACCCCATACAAATACAATTTGACAGCTGAAGAAAACTTTAAATAGCCATACCTCACTGAGATATCCATTTAGAAAGACAGAAAACCATGTCAAACATGGCCTGCCACAAAGTGTGAAGTACGAACAGAGAAATATCATTAACTAAACAACATTCTCTATGATTTGGGTGCATGGTTACTTCTTGTGATGTTGTGGCCGCAGGCCCATTATGTTGAAGTCAAAAGGTGCTGTGGTAGATTGACACACAACACAAGACATGCTTCTCCGACAACACTGACCACAAGATGACATTTCAAAAAGTCCAAATTCTGTGGTTTCATTGGGTACAAATATCTTTTAGAATTCAACAGTCAAGAGCCACATATGGTGCTTGTAGGCCCATATCCTCTGCAGTCCAGGATCAATTATTGGGGGAGTTCTGGCACTCCCCTACAAAATAACTGCTTACTCGAAAATACAGGGGTTGATTATACAACACGGATGAAAGATGGTATGAGAGCACGATATGCTCCATAACTTGCGTGACACCTGCCGGTGTTTAGAGAACTATTTTAGGTGCTGTGAATGAGCACTATAATGTATTGAAAATGGGCAAAATTCGCAATAAAACCATTCAACCTAATTCTGCAGGCTCAAAGAGGTGGGTTTTATACCTACAGAGCAGGGCTGCAATCAAGACATAGGAATTAGGATATCCCATTTGGAGTTAAACAGAACAGCGCCAAATAAACTGCTAGTAAATTAAGGGGGTACAGGCACTCCCTTCCTACATATCAAAATGCATTCCCGAACATGACGCAGCAGATCAACGACTGCCCGAAAACCACCAAAATACCTTGGTATCATCAAATGTGCAAGTCACGCCACTTTCAGAGGTGCTAAATAAACTAGATTTCCCAATGAAAAGGACTATATATAAGACATTTGGTGCCTACATGTTGAAAGTTATTTTGATATGTGAACCAAAAGGCGGGAGGAATCTTCAATCGACAAAAAAAAGTAAAAGCCCCCTTGTCCACTTCCGATCTCGGCGAATATTGTACTTCAGCAAAATGCAACAATTACTACTACATAGCAAATTTAAGAGCTGAGCTGCTTTTTCCGTAACTGGTCTCGGGTGGAACCTTGGAACACATGTGGCAGTGATCGTATTACAAGTCCGTCGAGCTGGTGAAATTTTCATAGTAATTGAGAGTCCAAAGACCGAATCGGCTGTAGGTGTGAGAGTTGCTATCTCAAACAGAACAATATTTAACTAATTAGCAGTGCAAAAGGTCACATTGCTCCAGGCATTAATTGCATAAGTGCTATTATTGCCTATCACATTTGACACAACGGCATTCATTAAATTTAAAACTCTTGCAAACTTAATATCATCGCAACGTTCTGTAAAGGAATCGTACCTATGAGCCATTGGTTGGTCGAGCCACATTCTGCTACGGCCACCTCTTTTCCTGTTTCATCTAAAATAACTAAATTCGATCCAGTTCCTCCTCCTTCCACACCTCCAAAATACATCTTGTTTTCGTTATCGCTCGCCATAATACATCCGTCTTTTGTTACAACCAGTACGTAAAAGCTGAATATTGTTCATATGACCCGCAAGCCCACAAGGTGCCACATTATGAAGCCACCTCTTTTTCGTGTGGCCTCAATTATCGGGCTTTACGAAACTGTCTTTTTGCTTTTTCGGTGGCTCCGTAGTAAATCAGAAAGGTTGACCATACACTTTTTTTATAAGAACAACAGGGGCGTCGAGACGACTTTAAAACTTGAGGGGCCTTGTCACCAAAGTTGGTAATAATTACAGAATTCTGCTGCTCTGTGTTGGATACAGCATCACTTTTAAAGCTTTTGGAATTGGAGTAAATGGAATTTGGTCTTGAATAAAGTTTAATAAAGTTTATATGAATATTGAGGCTCAAAACCGCTGAAATTTAAAATAAATGCGAGGTTCAAGCTTCATCAAAACATAACAATTGTTTGTATCCTTGTTGTAATACTGCTTTTAAATGTACTTTTCATTATCGATACGAAATAAAAACTCTTACTTAGTTTTATGATGTAGTATAACATTCACAAGGGTTGAATGTATTCCTTAAATTTTTAGGTGAAGTTTCACCAATTATTCAAGAAAGATTCTAGGCTAACATCAGAAAAATTTAAGAATATTGCGGTTCGGCAAAAAAGCTAGGTAGTCTTATAAAAAAGAATGTATATATTTTTGTGTGGAAGGAAAGAAATGATTCGAATTTGATGTGGTCTTTCACCAAATGTCATTTGCAACAATCGAGAAGTTAGAAGCAAACTAGTAATGTGTGATTCAAGGCGATCCTTTTCATTTTCGAGCATAAATAACGTGTAACGAGTTGCGCCATTAAAAAATTTCGCTAATTTCTAGAACAAGAGTCTTGCCTGAGAAACTGGCATATAGTTGCCGTTATGAGAATAGCACTTGCTTCATATTCACCGACAAAGATAAGATGTATCTAGATAAAGTTTAACCGATAGATAAAACCAACCACAGTACTTTCAAAAAATGGGAGCAATACACAACTTCATGCCCCATATCAGTATATCCCTGGTCAATACCAATGACTAAAACACGATTCCTTTAAATACTTGTTGATAGCAGTGCATGGCCCTTTCCAACATTGAACCTGGGAGGCAAATTTCCCACATTAAGTGAACGTTGCCTCAAGAAACTTATTATCCATTTACTAGAAACTCTGAATCAGCAATGAAGTTGTATTTGGCTGGAAAGCTCTGCTAAGAGCAAGATAGGAATTGCACGATATTGAGCTAGAACTTGGCCTCTTGTGTTATGGACTACTGTCTGAGATGGCGCTACTAGGAGTGTTTGGGGGTGGAGCCCAGCATTTTTTACCTAGCTACTTCGTGGACATTTAAATTTTTCACGATTTCTATGCACTGTCTGCACGTGCATGAACTGCTCTTGTATTTTTAAGCCAATTTGAAGGTTGTAGTCCTAAAATTTTCTCAACATCAACTGTAATTCAAAAAGCGAAGGAAATTTTTCAATTTTTCTTTTAAAACACCACACAGACAGAAGACAGAATCTTGGAACCCATAGGAATGTAGTAAGATGGGACGCTCATGTAGAGACCAGAAAGTGAAATGAACTTGTCTTAAATCCTCGAATTGCCCCCCCCCCCC
>OLMO02000302.1:13069695-13079822 GCA_900291935.2 Cassiopea xamachana
CGAATTGCCCCCCCCCCCCATCGAATAAGCCACCACCCAAGCACGTGACTATAGCTATTTGAGACTTTATTAATGCTTTATAGCGTTACGAAAGAAAAAGCAGTCATTAATTTGCGAAAAATTGCATGTCCTTTAAAAAAACACCCTACTGCTTCTGTTTGTAGCATCAAAAAGTAGCTTATTGGTAGAACAATTTCAAATGGAATATGATCCACTACCAGAAACGTTTTTGAAGCCCCCCTCCTCGAATAAGCCCTCATGCAATGCAAAAATCTAAAAAATTAATAAACACCCTGGGGGCTTTTTCGAGGGTTCACGGTAGATCCGTTCGAGAATTTGTAAATCCTATTCCTAATTGCGCCCCCGCCTGCATAAAGTGTGCCCCCGCAAAGGAAACCAGGTTTTTTCAACTATCTACATGTTAAGTACATACAATTTTACAATTTCCTCAAAAATGCCATATTGGTTTACTTCTATAAAATGAAAAGAGTTGAGCTTGAAGAATAGGTGGTTTGGCCGAGGATGGTTGGCCCTTACTGGACTCTAGCTAGTAGATTTCCTGGGGATGTAGAGCAGAAAGATTTGTTTTCGTGGAATGCGAGTGTAGCACTGACGTCTTATTGGCAGCTGCAGTCACCTAGCGACAATCAACCGAATTATGGCAATAAGGAACGAAACATAGTGGATAAAATTCCAATGCAGTCAGTATTGCTTGATAAAACAAATGAAACCAAAAGATTGAAGCTACATGGCCACGAATCTAAAAAGATGGAACCAAGATAGTGTATAAGATAAACACGTTTTTCATAAGAAAGTTTATTTCGGTCCTATTACTGACACTTTCTTAACATTTTCACGATGCTAGTATCAAAACTTTCTGAGATACTTCTTAAGTTCCAATAATTTGTACATGCACATTAATGGAAAGTGAAAAAGCTCCATGTGCACTTGAAATAATGATACATCCTAGTAAACAACAGAAGTCAAACTGTTGGAGAGCAGCCTGTGTACATAACATTTTCTATTCGAGTTTTCAGTACATCTAACTTACAAAACTACCTTTGGTCTCAAAAATCCAGTACTGAACTTTCTTGGCTTTTTTGGCAGTCGAACTCGTTTTTATAAAGAAGTGTTTGTTGCGACAATTAAGCGATAAATATGAAAGAAATCTCAACTCACAGTGGAATTATTCCTTAAGGCCTGTTTATATGTGGTGGGCTGGCCCACCTAAGTGAGCTGTCCCACTCAGGTGAGGTCGATTCCACTGGTGTTTACATGAAATGAATGCCATTCCACTCAGGTGGGATAGTCTCCTCTCTACGTTTTGGAAACAAGAAATTTCTTCATTTCCATTCGCTTATTTTGTGTTTTAAGTCGAGTTCGAGTTTCTCGCCCATTGTCAATTAAGAGATCATAAGCTGCTTCGGCGCCAAACATGTTTGCACATGCGCGGAACAGTGACTTTCAACTCACCTGAGTGAGGCAGCCCACCTGATCGAGTATACATGGATAATGTGCATCCCAGCTGACGCGGATCCCACTGACTTTTCTCACAGATCTCACAAATGTGGGCTGGCTCACTACTCATGTAAACGCATAGGTGAATTTGCATAGAATCATTAAGGACAAGTCGATCTCACTGAAATGAGACTGCTCACTCAGGTGGGACGGCCCACCTCATGTAAAGAGGCCCTTAGAGTCCAAATGAAACATTGTTTATGAAAAATGGTCACTGATATTACAGCTATTAAAACTTGGGCATTAAAGCAGATATATTATTCGCATTAGCTAAGAAGCAAGAATAAATACTCTAGTCAAAAAATAAACCTAAAAACTCTTTCAAAAGTGATAATCTAAATGCGTAACTGTAGAGCAGCCGTGGCCTAGTGGTAATACACTCAACTCAGACCAATGTGGTCCTGGGTTCGAGGCCCACCGCAGGCCATTGACAACGTCAGGAAGGGCATCCGGTCCTAAATGCTCGCGCCAGAACTAAAAGTCCTCTCAGAGGCACCCCCAAGCCCCAAGGAATTGGGGGAAACGGAGATTAAATCGAGTATAATCTAAATGCTTAACTGTAAGACACCTTATATTTATATATTGGATATTATTACTGGAAATAATTTATGCTCATATATTCTAAATATTTGATATTTTATTGCAATTCCATCACGATAGACTTTCACTACAGAATGAATTAGACAAATGTCTAATGATCAAGTCAGTTCTTTCCCATAAGGCGAGCATATGATGGACAGATGAGTCAATTTGACCGCCATTCTGGTTCTATTTAAATTAGGTTTTTGCATCGCATATATCTGACTTGAAGTACTGGCAAGCAATATTCAATTAAATTTTCCTTCTATTTATGCAATGGCGCTTAAAACCTAAGGGTATAAAGCTAAGAATTTAGACAAAAAGCATATCTTAAAGATTCACCAGAATATTTAGCAGAACGTTCTCAAGGCGTCTTGTTAACAATATTGCACTCACGAGTTAAGATCATTAGGTTTCTCTTTCTTATCTCAATTCATCGTTGACCTCAAATAGACTTGTGGGAATTGCGACCAAAAGATCGATCTGTGCGAAGAATTACATTGGCAAGAACTCATTGCATAATGCTGCGCCCTCACACACAGTAGAAACTCGTATAAAAAACCTGTTTTTATAAGAACCTTGAGGCTGAAATTTCATTGGTTGAGCACCCTAAATAAGAACCCCAAGAGGCTAAAATGGGAATGGTGCTTTTATAATAGGAGTCATGTTGTTTCAAAAATTTAAGAGTAGAGACTCTCCGTAGAATAGATAATAAGATTACTAAACAACGACTTTAAAGTGTTATCAAGAATCATCAAGAATTCTTGTGCTCAAAACACTGTTCATGTGTTCAAGGCATGTGCTGTATATAGGAATCTTGTTGAGAGCCTTACAGACTGGAATTAAGAATACTACACCATTAACTATTTAACTTCCTTGAATTAACATCTCAGTTGAACAGGAATGACAGAAAAAAATGAAATGGGAGCTACCCATTATCTCAACTATAGTGTGATCGATGTATCCTTGCTCGCTTGGGGGCAACGCCCTATTCTTAAAAATAGGTGGGGCCTACAATACCCTCAGCCCCACGGTTCTGCATCCCATGTTCAAAATGCCATTATCACTTTGAAAAGAGAATGACATCAAGACATCCACGAAAGAAGTGACTCTTCAGTTCGTCGTTCAAGGGATCTTTGTATATGTTCTCGATTATATTTCCGTTTTTCAGAAGAAGTTTTTATATTCCGATTTTCATGAAAAAGTTTTTATTAAGTTTTTAGTGACATTGGCAAGGGCATGGTGTTTTCTCTTCCTCTTTCCTACGCAATAAGAAATGGAATTTATTTTCTTCTATTTAAAGAAAGTTGCAGGTGGTAAATGTAAATTATCAATTAGGTACCCCGTTCCTCAATCAGCGTTTGTGCTGTAATGGTACTGCAGCATTAGGCCTTTACAAAAGGTCTTTTTTTAACATAAAACTAGGGGGCATTTGCCCACCCAGTTGTCGTGCTTGGCCCTCCAGCTACAATATTGGCTTTTTCCCTCAGTAGATGGTCCTTTTTGTTTTTGATGTTGTAATACATGAAGAAAAGTCTATCGAAGGCTCCCACATGCAGTTCGTTTAACTTGATCTGCCAATTTTTTATCTAGAAAGAGAGCTTCTCTACATTCAAAAGGTGCATTTCCTTAAGATCCAAAGGATGGGTCTAGAAATTCTCCGGGGGGCAAATCCCCTTAACTCCAATCCTTCGCTCCCTCTTCTTAACAGCTGCTGGTGGCCATGTATTTGGGCCCACTTCCACTTCATTTAACTACATAGTCCTGAGCATCTAATGCAAAACTTGAGGTCCCAGTGATGGCGCCAGAAAATAAATGCTTGGGGGCTAGAGCTGTCAAAGTGACGACAGTGAGCGGTGTCCAAGAATCTTTGCAGACAATGCCTATAGCATTCCCTAAGAAGACCTAAAAAAAGGTCACGGATTTTATGATGTCCCGAAGGCGCATGGAAATTTAGGTGCCGATGGGGGGCTAGCAAAATTTTTGGGGGCTACAGCCCCCAAGCCCCCCGTTAGCCCCATCCCTGCCTGACATATATTAAGAGAGTTTTCAAAAATATGATGTATACTTTTATAGTTGAATTACTTTGTATCAACACACAGTTGAAATGAAGCCAGATGAGGTCAACAGTCTTCAGCTTATCCAGGCCTCATTGATTACAAGAGGCCCTATTTTTTGGCGTAGCACTGATGGTCTACTCAATAAACATTGCATCTGTTACGATGTCTGTTGTACCCATAATTGAATCCTTTGCTTCTGTCTATGAAAACAGAAGCAATAAGAAAAGACCGATAACAGAGGAACGTGCTCATCACGAAATGCTTGTTGCAATAAACGGCTTAGAATTTGCCCATTGCGACAGTTTAGCTATGGCCAGTTGGCAAACTAATGGAGGAATTTTAAGCGTTACGATGTTTGGAACTTCACTAGGAGATCTGAAGATATTAAGTCGTCACTTTTATTTCAAAATCTATTGACAAAATCACAAAGTAAAGTCCAGGATTGCCATTTACGGTGTAACAACTATCAAGCAGATTTGCTACATTTTTTATTCTCTTGCTATGTTAGGTGCAAATTGTTTAATAGTTTACGATTTTTTAAATCTAAGATAAAAGTGTTTTCAAAATTCAAAAGGTTTTTAGCAATTAGACTTATAGTAAAATGTATTTTAAAATGTGCCTAATGATGCCTGGTGGCCAAAAAATGTGTCTGGGAACCAGGTTCCCAGGATTTATCGAGGTCTGAAGCTCAACACTTCTAGATATTTGGACTTTACTTCATCCATAAATAATCGCCCAGTATGTCTTATCTGCTTACCATAAACACAATAATAATAATAAACACACCTTTAAATACCAGTTCCTGGCTATTCACTTCACTTTTTTCAAGCAAAAACCATCTGTTTTTGATCTAGTTTAGAACACATCAATTTGAATTTTCGGGTCCACATTTAAACCCCTATGGTGTTTAAAGCTAAGTAGCAAAAAACTAGAGACACTTGATAATCAAATACAGAAATTAAAAATGAACTCTGGTAAAAAATCGAAATGTATCTTTTCTTTCACTAAATGAATCAGGTCTAGCTTATTTTCTAATGTATAAAAAACATTTGTAATACAAAAACTAGTTACGCTAAAACTGGCTAATTAATGTGGGAAATCAACGAAAGATAAATGTGAAAAGAAATTTAAAAATTTGAGATGATGGGAACATTGCACAAATTCCTCAAATGAACTTTTTCCAAAGAAGTAATGAAAGGTAAGCCAATAAAAGACATAAAACTGGACTTTCAATTTTATCATTAATTTTCTTTTAAAATTTATCATCCACCTTTTTTATCTAGTCCAGAAAACATCGATTTGAAGTTTAGGGTCCTTATTAAACCCACATGGTATTTCACGCCAATTAGAAAAAAACTAGGGCCACTTGATCACGAAATACAGAAAGAAGTAATCAAAGATAAGCCAAAAAGGCATAAAACTGGACTTTCAATTTTATCATTAATTTTATTCTAAAATTCATCATCCACCCCACTTTGAAAACTTAGTATATTCCATCCACATTACTCATAAAAAAGATACTCATCTGTAGACGATCGATGAATGCTTTCCAAGATAAGAAGATTCCAAATAGAAGTAATTTGGTTGGAGCTACGGCATTGTAGGTAGAAGTTTCCCCTACCCCCTCCCTATTACTACCAGATCTCGACACAGCTACTACAATCCCATAAAAACATTGAAAAAAAGCTGAAATATCCCCATAAATCTTTTATGCAGCGATAAACATCTATAATGTTGTAAAATTTTGATATTGTATTCAACTCTGTGTTTGGCACCTGCTATTTTAGCGATAAATTATAGAGACAATTAATAGAATGAATAAAATCTTGCTTAGAGGCATTTGATGATTACCACAAACTATTGTGGAGAGACATTAAGGTAAAGGTAGTAACATTCATTGTAAAAGTAAAGGTAGTCCCGTATACTTTCCTACGTAGGGGAGTGCCTGTTAGAGAGGACACTTATGCTGAGCCATCGGCATGTGAGGTAGGGTGGCCAGTTCCTTTCCTCGCCGCCTTTATCTCCCTAGTGTTCCCAGTGGGTACCCATTTGCTACTGGGTGAAAAGTGAGCGAGCGTTCAGTCGGGGCATCGAGTCGGGCTTGAACCATACACCTTCCGCATGGGAGACATGCGCTCTAACGACTATGCTACCTCGCTCATGGTGAGACATAAACGTTAGAAAAAGGGTTCTTTCTCGTAAGAATGTGCTGTAACTTTGCTCAGCAAAGTTTTGATGTCGTCCTAACATTAAAAACAAGCTTAGCTCTCTATTTGTGTAACTTCACTTTCTGCTGGAAACTGCAGGTTTTGTAACATTATGAAATTGGCTGGTCAGACGTACCTTTGTAGCTCCACAAGGATCTTTCCCCGACCTATTGGTTGTTAGTCTATATACATTAATTGTTATCCCCAATGGCACTTGCTTACAATAATAGAATCCAGAATTGTTTTACGTCAAGAATTGTTTTACGTCATTTTTAAACTCGTGAAGAAACTATTGACAACCATTTTTACTTTAGAAAATAGGCGTAATCTAGCCACAAGGTCTTTCCCTTTTACTTTCATCACAGGACGATAACAGCTTTGCCATTAAAATCATAGGTTATCCTGTATAAATATTTGTATTATTATTAATATTAATACAATTATTGGAAAATCTGCCAAAAATTATATTTTTAGGAAAGTTATGAACATAGTCATTAGATGTACCTATTACATTTTCTGCTGTCACAACAAACCATGGTAGAATACTGACTTGTTGGACTTTAGATTTCGTTAATATCTACAACTGTCTTTCTTTCTATTATATTATATTTGTTTTCCCGTTGCTACTATTGCTTTTTTTCAATTTTTTACGTTCTAATGGTAGTTTTGCAGATAGTCAGTTATATACTACCTTAAACAGAGAGGTATATGATTGTAATTTAGCTATATATTGAATTAGATGAAGTTTTAAAATTATTATTGCAAATCTGCTAAATTGGTTAACTGGTTGGTAAGACATAACTACGTAGTTCAACAAGGATCTTTCCTTGACCTATTCGTAGCTAGTATATATACATTACTTTTTATCCCCAATGGCACTTAATTATTGCAAATCTGCTATATTGGTTAAATGGTTGGTAAGACATAACTACGTAGTTCCACAAGGATCTTTCCTTGACCTATTCGTAGCTAGTATATATACATTACTTTTTATACCCAATGGCACTTACTTATCGCAAATCTCCTATATTGGTTAACTACCCTAGGTAAGGTATAACCAGTTTCCGAGCTGTTATTGTGACCAACACGTACTACAAGCCAGGGAAGACTTAACATGAAGATTATAACTCGGCTATCAGATGTCTCAAGTAATAAGCCTCAGTACTCCAAACAGATAAGTTACAATTAATACCTGGTGTGAGCAAATAAAAATATTCAGCTTACATATCCAAATAAAACGCTTTCTCCATTTTTCGTTGATATTCCTCTAAAGCCAGGCGCTACATATTGAACTTATGGTAATCTGCGGTCATGTACATTGACTATTTCAGTGCTAGGCCTATTTCACTGATAAAAGACTGATTAGTGATCCTGTTGACTTAGCTTAGTTCTACATATAAAAAGATGATCTTGTATATGCAAAGTTGTTTTAAGATGTTATAGGAATTCATTCACATCTCAGCAGCTACGTCATAGACAACTTAGTACAATGCCTAGCACACCTACAGCCTTTGTAGGCCCAAGGTACATGACGTAATGCATCGTCCTAAAACATTTCGTAATTTACTCAAAAATTTGCTCTTTGGCTACGAAATATTAAGTATAACATAGTTATAATAATCATCAAACTTTTTGGGTCCCTGATGTGTGCGATAGTGTTCCCAATCACAGTTATGCAACCACTAAATGCTGGAATGGAATTCTGCGATGCATCATTTTTCATATAAATTGAAAACTTCCCTACGTTGAAAGCGTACTTAAAAAGTTTTTTCTTTGAAAGCAACAATCAGAGCTAATTACATGATCTTCATTATATAAGAAAACCGTTTCTGGCCCAGTATTAGAGCTGAAAGTCCAACGTAAGTTATGATTGTGGTCAACATGATAGGGTGCAATTTGCATAGCTTCTAGCCTATCTTCATACTTCTCATGATTTCGGCATGAAAACTTTTTCAGGCTCTCTTAACAAAATTTTCGCAGTTCCAATGTTTTGTACATTCAAATTAATCAATAGTATGAACTAAACTGTTGGAGAATCGAAGATTATTCTACAGAAAGATAATTAGAATTTAAAAATACATATGAACTCATTGACTCCCTTAAGTCTCTAAAGTCCATTGCTGAAATTCTCAACTTTCTGACTAATCGAGTAATATTACCCTACAAACAACTTTCTTTATAGAAAAACTTTCATATAATTTTAAGGAGTTCTAAAACTCTCATTTTCTCCAACCATTTGACATTCTGTAGGGCAAACATTGCATGAAGAGACATCGGTAAGATCAAGGCTTCAGATCTTACTTCTGACCAACTCTTTCCCTAATATGTAGGTAGTACTTATCAACCTAAAGTTCCTGTCCAAGACCTCAAATATTCGAAAAAGCTGATCAAATTTCGCCACCATAAAAAGAAAGTCAGACGAATAATAATAAGCTTTGATAATAAGATAATAAAACACACTTAAAACAACAACTATTGATTACATATGAGGGTCTTTATACTGCAGCCTCTTTTATGACGAAAAAACCAAACGTAAATCATATGTCAAAATGTAAAGAATACCACTGGGAAGGAGCAATAACTATCAAAGGATAGCAGGTATTAGTTATTCTTATGGTCTAGGTTAGCATGCTTAAAATAGATTGAAAGAAAATCAATTATTGTTATAAAACGGTAAGAATACACGGAAGTGCTAACATTCTATACTCTTATCCATGCTGCTTCTAATTCTCGCTTCCCAGCGGCAATTTAAAAAGCTATGTCCTTATCCTACAATCTACAATTAACGTTGAGAGTCCTAAATGTATCATTTTGCTATAAAGCAGTCTCTTCATTCTTAAAACGGAAGCAATATCACTATAACATACGGATCATATAGCTACACATGTACTTAAATAAGTGTCTCTTCATAGTCTGTCTTTAAAAACGCGGCCTCTTATGAGGACCATACACAGGCGCCTTTGCCTCACTTTGACGTTTATCTCCAGCTTGATCACGAGGTTGTGCCTAAAGAATTAAAAGTTAACGTCTTACGCTTCTCAGAGGGTGACACACAATACTTGGGAACGCTGAAGAGCCAACTTCTCCATAATGATGTGGGTATGACCTAAAGCTTGCCTTCTTACGCTTAGTAAACAAATAGAAATCAAGGATGCCTCTATTGTACAATTAAATTAACTTTTCATCTGGCACGACAAAAATATGTATGACGTTACAAAAGGCAATTCCACGTGAAATGCTCACAAACTTGTCCATGAGAGGCTAGAAACTTCAACAACAAATATGTTGGCTGTATCTGAACGAAATTCTTTTCGGCAGATTGCGAAGAACATTTGGGGTCTTCACAAGATTCTTCTTTCTCTAAAGTCTTTAAGTCATACTTTAGAGAAGCGAAGCAATTCTGCGATAAATAGCCAAGGTAGCCCACTAGTCAGTGAAATGCTTAGGCGTGGAATAAAGATTTACTTATGATTGAGTACTCTATGATCTTCAGTTCACAAAAGACGAGAATATGCTACTCTAAACGACATGACATGCAGACTTAAGGCCCTTTTCCTAATTCAAGCATGTAACTGCCGCCGAACTACATGTGCCAATGCATTCAGTCTCTAACGTTGAGGTTAAATCTACGTAGTATAAAACAATTCTAGAGCTCTTAGGGGAAAAATGTCGGCAAATGGGCCTAGATCAAATCCACGCAAAAGCAATGGAACCAGAAAGATCTACTCCAAACTGATGGACTCATTTGAAATATAGGCTGTTA
>OLMO02000302.1:13096631-13136963 GCA_900291935.2 Cassiopea xamachana
GATACCTTGAGTTACTGGCTGCTGTGGTCCTCCAAATGGTTGTTGCAGTGGGAATCCTCCTGGCTGGGATGGAGGTGCTACCTGCTGCTGTCTCTGTTGTTGCCAAGGAGGTGGAGGGAACCCCCTGTCATCAGGCTGATTGCTAAATTGGTGCCGAAATGGTGGTGGCTGGTCGCCAGGTGCAGGTGCAGGAAAAGAGTCTCTTTTAAAGTCACTTTTAGCTGGTGCTTGTGGACCACTTGGCTGGAAAATACAAAGACATTGCCATTAAACATGGTTTGGTCCATCACTCATACAATTATCTAAATACTATACACCAGGCAATGACTTTGATAAACCAGGCAATGACTTTGAATTTGTGTTGGCCTCTGACTTGCATTTAAGTAATCAGCTAAAGGTCAGTGCTGAGTACATCTATCATGAAAAAATACACCAGTTTGCCATACTAAATCAAGGAGTTGTATCCCATGAAATCCAATGGTGCACATTGAGAGAAAGTAAAAACTTCAAAACATTCAAAATCTTGTGAGAGCAACTGAATAACAATAATGCTTTTGATCATAATTTCACTGTATAGTGTTTCTGCAATAAGCCACAAAAATACTGGTACAAAATTTCACTTCAATCTGTGTCTACCATCATAGAACCCCTCTTGACTAAATAGATCAATTAGGAATAACTCTTAAAAGAGCTGTAAATGCAACCAAACATGCATAAGAGTATGGGCACTTTAGTAGCAGTATGGAGTGAACACTGGGGCATAGATTCCTGGTCCTGAAAAAGTTGGCCATTCCTCAAGCATAAACATATTTAACTTACATAAACATATGGTATGATTTCTAATTACTGTAACCTATGGACTGCATAGCACTCTGCAATTGGCCTAACTTGCCTATACTTCAGCTACAATCTCTGCCAAAAGTACTTGGAACACCAATCAATTAATCCATGCTATTTGATAATTATAATATTTTTGTCTGTGTCAAACGAGTGAAACCTCCTCCCCCCCTGAAACAATGTTGAATTAAGAGTGTATTTGCCAGAGAATAATCTCCAAGCATAGCGACATTTTTTGTGCCTTTTGGCCATGCTTAGAACAACATTGTTTTGAGGGGGAGGGAGCGATACTACTAAATGACCAACAGAAATAGTGCAAGTGTTCCAAGACTTGGCAGAGATTGTAGTTGATCAGTTTCTTAAAAGACACTTGATATCAATTTACTTGAAGAGCTTCCTAGTGTTTGTGTGATCTTAAGTTAACAAAATGAACAAATAGCTTTTAGGATAGCAAACAGAAAATAAAATTCTCCAGTTCTACTTGATAAAAGAACATCCAGCTGATACACTTTCTTACTGTTGAGTCAAATCATAAAACATCTGCACTGTTAGCTGTTTTAAACAGCTAAAATAACTAGTTGCATTGGTAGAAATCTGGCCAAAAAACTGGTAGAAAATCAAATATACAACTACTCTATGGTTGGATTGCAATTGAAATTGAGCCAACAACAGAAATGCTTGCAGCTTGAGTTGTTGAAAACTGTCTGGTAAACAAAAACCATACTCCATTCCATAGCCTTCTGCTACTCTTCTTCTCTACAATTTCTTTCTTGTATATGCATATGTAGTTTTAATCAAAGGTAAGTGTGGTGAAATTTTAAAATAAATGAAACTGAAACTGTTGAGAAGTCAGGGTTTCTATGGACTTTTTGACAAAAGTTCCTCTGACTTTTGGCTACAAAGCACAAATTCTCCCTGAATTTTCTCATGAAAACTTTGCTTTCCCCTTCCTTTTTCTGGGAAAATTGTGTTTTCTGCCTTACCTACAGGGTCAAGATTTAGCCTTAAACCACTACCAGCCACTATGTGTAGCAATACATTAATACTACTTTTGACTAGTGACCATAAATGATAAAACTAATCCACATTTTTCTTGAATTGATCAAATTACAAAAAATAAAGATAATTCAGAAAAGGATAAATGTTAGATGTGAATCAACAAAAATTTAATACTTTTGTCATGATCAAAAGTGACATTTTCCCCCTGACCTACAATATGAAAATGCTATTTTCCTCAACCATTGCAAGCTTCCTTGACTTTAATTGACCTAAGTGAAGCAGACTCTTTTCTCTCTGACTTTTCCAGACAATATAAACTCTGCAAGTGAGTTAGACCCTTATCAATTTTGACTTCAAGGCAGCCAACTATTGTCTATATCCTTTGGAGAATGCCACACAAACAAAAACAGTCTGCAGCTTTGCTGCAAAGTAATCAAACAACAAAATCCAACTACACACTTCTACCACCTACCAGTAATACAACAGGGATACAATGCAAGAAGTCTCTAACCTGATTGGGTGGTGCATGCTGCTGCCTATCTTGAGGATATCCAACTTGCTGATGCGCAGGTGGGCCTTGGTCTGGCATTGATCTAGGTGTCTGATTGTCCTGCCTGGAATCAAATGGTGGCCTACCTTGTCTCCTATCATAATCTGGTAAACCCAATGCTTGATCTCGTGGTGGGAGGGCTCTCTCATTCAATAGTGGCCTCTGTGGTTGGCGCCATTCATGAGGTCTGATAGAATCATCTTCCTGATGAGGTTGGTCTGTCATAGGTGGACCATTTCTGGCTTGGTTCATATCAGGGTGATACTCTTCATGACGTCTTGTGCCAGGTGGTTCTCTATATTGCTCCCATCTGTCATACTGTTGTGGTGGTTCTTTAAACCTGCGATCCTGTTCTGGCTGGTTCCATGGTAGTTGTTCAGCAAAATTTGCTCTTTGGTTCTGATAAGTGCAAAATAAACAAAAATAAGACTAAAATTAGCCTATTAAAACTTCAATTTCCTTTTGGTGCTAAAATTACAAAGACTAACATGAACATGGGTTGTCAAAGTGCATAAGAAACATCCTATGATGTCCTCCAACACTAAATAAGGATACTCAAGCAATATAATGATGGACATATGACAAACAATCAAAAGTGATCTAAGAGAGATCATTAAAAATAATTAATAATGGTTGCTTGAAAGCAGGTATTTAAAAGCTTACTTTAAATTCAGACCAACAAAATTATCATTAAGTTTAACTTTAATACTATTTTCATAACCAAATGTTCTCAAAAACTTGCTAATAAATCTCTACGCAACATCAAATTGTAAACAGACTTACTTGAGCATCTCTTGGTTCATTTAGCAGCCTGCCTCTTGGAGGAGAGTGCCTGTGCATCCACCCATCATCTGGGCCTGGAAAAAAAGCATTTCAACCCTCCTTGAAATACTAGAGATAAAGCAAATGCTACAATCACAGACTGTAGACAAAATATTAAACACTCTTAATTTCCCTTCTGATTGTCTTCTATTCCTTGTCATGTACTGGTGTAGGGTTTTTCCTCTCAGAGGTATAGTTTACATTTTCTCAGGCTATATCGGGGCAACAAGACCCTGCACAAGTTTAAGGTTTCTCAGCTTAGGCAAGAATGAAGTAAGAGAAATCTGTACTACTATTTTGTCGCACACTACAGCTTTTGAATATATTAATGTATCCAAAGCTACAATCTAGGCCTAAGCTTGCAACTATATTTGTAGAGGATTAGCCATCTTTAGTGATGGCTTCACCCATACACAGACTAATTTCTATAAGAGTTAGGATCTAAACATGGGAGAAATACCAACTGGAAAATTGTATAATGGCTATACCTCCNCCCCCCCCCCCCCCCCCCCCCCCGATCTGACATTGCTGTTTAATGTGGGAGAAGTACAAACAACTAACCATACTTTCATTTCTGAAGAGAGTAATTTTGTGGTAAGATGCAGGGGGAACTTGCCCTACAGTTATAACTTGGTCCAATTTCCCCCTAGTAAATGTCACAGTGTATGCCACAGTTAAATGGTTCTTTTAAAACAGAGCATGAGTTCCAAAGCAAGATGCTCTGAAAAATAAAAAAAAGCCTCTCAAGTCTGAATTTATTTTTCTCTGATGGGGTAGATAAATATGCCTATCCTAATAAGGTGAACAAATACTTACTCATAGCATCATGAACACTATACTCAATGGCAGCCCTTCCATATAAAGTATACAAAAGTAATTTCTTCACCTGTAGGTGGACCTCTCCTTGAATCTGGTCCCAGATGTGAATCTTTGTCCCTAAATTCATCCCTTCCATATAAATCTGGTCTGTGTTGGCCTTTCTCAAAATTATCCCAGGGCTACAAAGCAGAGATAAGTCTCCATAAATTACATTTAACTTTAAATATTAAGTACGGCAGCAGTTGCTGATGTTGTTGGCTGAGAGAACCATGAAAGCCTCATATTTAAAAATGGATTTCCATGAGAGTCTTACAATTGGGCATTGGTGTTACATGGGACCACATAATCTTCTANAACCCGACACTAACGTAGCCAATCAGGGTATATAAACACTAAGACTACACTAGTGGTAGCTATGGAAAGCCTTGCTGGAGGTGTTCACTATTTTGCAATGCTTTAAAGAAAATCTGCTAAGATTTGTCTGCTAGCCAGAGAGCCAGATGCAGTCTTGAAATGAGCCATATGTGGCTTGCAAGCCATATGTTCCCTACTGCTAATGTACAGGAACATGTTAAACTTTGAAGATGAAATACAGTACTATGGAACTGAGAGAAACATTAAGTGAGAAGAGAGGAGGGATGGACAGCAGAAAGAATGAGAGATAAAAGAAAAGGAGACAATGGAAAGTAAAAACTGGAGCATACAGTAACAGAAACTCCAGGAGAGGATTATACATCACATAATAATCATATTTTACAAAAAATCTAGATAAAGGAAAGCGTTCAATAGAAGGCAACTACCGGCAATTTATCACTTGCCACTCCTGCGTAAACTGCCACCAACTTTGACTTAGTATGATGTAAAAAGTACACATAATACTTGTGGCACTCTATTAGAGACAGCCCCCCCCCACTATCTATGGCCAGCCACTTGCTCTAATACTTGTAAGCTCTGGTAAAGAAATGAAAGTAACTACCTGTCTCTGTGGGTCTCTTGAGCGATCTCTATCACCTTGAAAGTAGGGTGGAGGGTTCCCTCCAAATTCTTGAGAATTACGGGATCTGATTTCTGATTTTTGAGGTTGAGCATTGCCCATACCTCTGCTAAGCTGTTCCCTATCAAAATCTCTTCTTTTATCTTCATCCCATATTGGTCTACTATGCCTTCTTCCACCATCTGCTGGTGGCTCTTTATACATAGAATCTTCCATAGATCTAGACCCATCTTCCCACATGGGCCTTTCATTCACAAATGACTGCTCTGGTGACTTTTGGCGTTGTGGTGTGAAGTGACGTCCTGGTGAAGGGCCTTGATCAAATGTATGGTGACGACTTGGACTAACATGCCGGTTAGAATCTCTTTCAGGTAATTGCTTTTGGTCAGAAAATGATCTTCTTTGGAACTGTCTTTCTGGCTTGTCAAATTTTTCATTTTGTGACCCTTCATGCACTGGCTCCATTTTCTCAATATCTTGAGGTGCAGGAAATCTTGGCCCTGGATGTCTCTGTCCACGGAAATCTGGGTTTCTTCCTCTGAAATGAGGCTCACGTGGGCCTCTTATGTTGTTATTTGGTGAATTACCTTGAAATCTTGGTCTTTCTGGTCTAAATTCCCCTCTCATATTCCCCATCAGTCTTGGGCCCCTTGCTTCAAATTGGTCAGGAGTATGTGGAAGCATCATTAAAGGCTCTGGAGGCCTAGAATTAGGAGACTGCATAAATCCTCGTGGGGGAACAGGTCCAGTTGCACCTCTAGGGTTCAACATCCTTGGTACTCCCCTACCTCGTGGGCCATCTGATGGACCATCTTGTGTATGAACATTGGTGTTTGCAGCATCCATATCAAAACTATTTCTTGGGGGTCGAAATCTTGGATGGCCAGGTGGAAATCTAGGAGAAAACCCTTGTGGATTTACTGGTCTATGTTGAGGCCTAGTGGCTGGTGAGCTTGCTGACAGTCCTCCTGTTTTCTGTGGTGAAGATAAAGTCGAAGTTCCAGGGGCAGAAGTTGGAGCTGGCTTGCTAGATTTAACAGAATCAGGCCCTAATTTTGGGTCGTCCTTTGTGCTTGTGCTACTTGAGACAGCTCCCCTCTGTGGGACCTGCAATGAAGTAATAGCAAATAGAACCCTATAGAAACCAAAGCCAAACTCTAAAGAAGTTAAAGGTAGCACTATAAGCAAGCAACTTATCCTATAACACTCATCTAGCTACTTGTGCAAAGCAAAGAACCCTCAGTAACAAGCATCTTGCTTACACTAGCTGCTTTATGTCTCTCCCAAGATTACAGGATCTTATCTAATACTAAGGACTAATTGAATATTACATCTAGTGGTAAAATGCCATACCTTACAGCAGACCTGATATCTCTTCAGTCAGTGCAGTATATTGCTGTAAGTTTTACCTCTGCTTATAATGATTTATGAGGAAAGCAATTCCTACTTTTTGCTTTCATTACTATCTTCCCTGGTGCACAACCCTTTTCAAGTTAAAAGCAATATTGCAACCACCATCTTGCAATTGCAATTTTAGGATACTTAGATAAACTACAGAAAGTGTTGATACCTTCACTTCACAACAAAGTTAAAATACAATGCCATTAGTAAGCATTTTGCATAACAATAATTAAGGAGCACAGATCTTCCAGCTTTAGGATTGTGTCTGCAGTTTACAATATTTCCTCTCACTTCAATATTGTCTTGCATGTGCATAGGGACTATCCATGAAGGATTCACACCTTAAGGGGTTGGCAAGGATGGAAACAACGTGGATAGAGGGTGTTTGGTTGTAAGTTGATATCATTCACAGAGACTTTTCATTTTATGATTATAGTTGTCTTAATTGGGGGAGGATTTGGAAATTGTTTTACTATTATTCCCTTTCATTGAAGATTGAAAAATAAAAGACAAAATCATTATATATCTCTTTTTCAAAATGCTCTTATTGCATTTAAATCTAATGCAGTTCTTTAATTGTCTTCTAACTCAAATAAAATATTGCAGGAGATATATGCTTTACTTGTCAGCACACAGATGAGAGTATACAAACCCCATATGTTAAGCACAAACCCATCCATTCAATTAATGAAAGCTCAATATACATGAGCTGCAATCTACTCTACAGAAACACTTCTAATAAATAAATCTATGCAAATAACATTTCTTACTGGCACCTGAGACTCCTGTCCTCCTAGAAGAGTTGTTGCAAGACGACCTGGAGAGCTAAAAGAAATCCTCATTGTTCCACCATTGATTTTAGCACCATCCAACTTCTTCCACAGCATTTCTGCATCTTCTGCTGTCTTACAATCAATCAGTGCATACTTGCATTCTTTCCTTGTAACATCATCCAGGGGTATCTGATGCAAGAAATTATCAAACAATTCTTCATGAATATCTCTATATATACTAGTGTATTCATCTGAAAACTAACCCTAACATATCTTTTTGATGATGTTGAATGCATAGATTCTAAACATTTCACAGGATAGAATTTTTTTATTTTAAAGATCAACCAAATACAGATATTTCTTGCATGTGGCCCTTGAAGGACTTGATCTAGTAACAATCATTTCTTATATTTAAAAGTGTGAATTACGTTCTTTATAAATAAAAAAATTGTGACTCCAAACTGTTAATTTGCATGAAGCGGTAACAATATTCTTCTGACAGTACGTAAATAATCTGTTGGTACTAAAGAACTTTACCACAGCATGAAAAAGTGGCAACATACTTAAAAGCTTTTTCATCTAGCACTCTGAGTGTCAGGCAAAAAAAGCTTTAAAGTATGTTGCCGCTTTTTCATGCTGTGGTAAAATATTCTTCTGGTTGTGCAAAAACAGAGTGAAATGCAGTTCATAACAATGCCCAGCTCTTCTGATTTCAAATTACCTACTTTTCAAAAACCAGATGCTAAAAGCTGGATTTCCTAAATGTCATAAATCCTACAGACAACATCACTACCACAATCACCACCATAAAGACCCTAATGCCAACATCAATAATACACTACCAACATCAGCACTCCAGCAGCACTAAAATTAGCACTACACCCGCAACATCAGCAATCCACCTGTGATGCTCCACTACCAATGTTTTAGGATTATAGGAAATTCATCTATATCCAAGAAATGAGAAATTTCCAGGTTAAATAAAGAGAAGAACTATATAAATCAAATAATATCAAATAATCAAATAAATGGTAATCAGTAACTAACTACCTTGCAAAATGGCACTTGGCAATGTTCGTTAACAAGCTCCTCAATCTGCTCACTTTTTGTATTCGGAGGGAATTGAGTAACAAAGAGAGTCTGTGACTGTAGATCATAATACTCATTAAGTCCTGGATTGGCTTGCTCAACCCTTAGATTCTTTGAAACTGTTGCTAGCATAGTAACTGCCTTATCAACTGCAGCTTTGTATGTATACTCAACAAACCCATAGCCTTTACTCTGACCTGTTGCTTCACTACGAACAAGCACAATTCTCTCAATATCCCCAACAGCTTTTACCATGTTTCTAAACTGCATGGCTGTATAAAAGTATGGAATATTGCCAACAAAGAAGATGAATTCACTTTGTGAATATCCTGCTTGTACAGGCTTGCCTTTGAAACTTTTTCCCTTTAGGAATAATAAAGCCTTTGATGCCTCCTCTTTGGATGAAAACAGCACATGTGCTAGAAGTAAAACATTTAAATAAATCAAATGCTTCAAGAACCTAGACTTGGGATGCCCATTCTCCATTCTACAGAAGTTTAAAACAATGAAGAATAGGGAAAATGTTTTTGCATATCTACCTGATCAAGTATACCAAAATAACATGCATATTAACAAATATTGATGTCGAGAGGAAATGAGCAATAAAGATAACAAGAAACTCACCATTACATGTGTCACTAATGTAGATGTACACCACATTGAAGGCTTGCAACAATATCTGAGATATTTCCTGAAAATAGGAAAGCCAGAAAAGGTAAGACAATGTTTCATTCTAATCACAAAATGCATGAACACTAGTGAACTAGTATAGAACCTTTTTGTATGCAGAACATACTACACTTACTACCACATGTGGTTGAGATCCATTTATTCTGTAGCAGGCATCAAAAATATCAAGTTTGCTGCTGAATAACATTACTACAATTGCCAACTCTCCAAGTTTTTCTGGGAAACTCGTGATTTTGAGGGCTTCCTCCCCATATAGTGGTTTTTATAATTTTTCTTCCAGTTTTATAGACATCATCTAACAGAAATCAATAGATCTCTCACTACTATTTCATTTGTTTTCTGACATCTTGTTTGATTTTGCTGAATCTATTTGAAAAGTTTTCCAAAGGATACATTGACTTTACACAATGACAAAAATTTTTTGCTAGTACTTACTGATTAACAAAGGAACACTAAAACTTATTTTCAAGATACTTCTCACAATCATTTTTGGTAAAAACTGCTAAGCATAAAACTTAATCAGTTCACCTATTGCCTTAAAACAATTGTTGTGATCTCTCAGATTTTGACCAAATTTCCCAGCTTTTCTATAAGAGACATCATAAATCTCTAGGTATTAAAACATTTTGGTTGATACATCTGTATTACACTAAGTTTCTACAAAATAAATTGCTAATATGAAGCCAACTGCTTTCTTTTCTCTTCACTGAGAACACATTCTGTATGTAATATTTGAAAGCTTCTATAAGTCATCATAGACTGACATTTATCCAAAAAAGGACTACCTGAAAATCTTTTAAACCATCCCAAACCCATACACCCCAACTTGTACCTCTTTAGGCTTATTTTGACTTCCAAAAATGCACAATTTTCAGTAATACAATAGACTCTGGTTATAGTCATCCTGCCTATAGTCACACACTAATTCCATTTCCCAAATCTTGATTTGGCCAAAACCTTATAAATGCACTCTGCTTACAGTCACTACTTTTTCACACTCCACTTACACTCACTACTTTTTCCTTCTCCAAGCAGCAAAACACCCCTTTTATAGTCACATTTGAGGACAAAATTGCTGAATTGTTGTAATAGTATCTTTGGAAAAGAATTCTCTTAGTCATATTCTCTTTTTATGTGGATTTCCCATTGATGCAGTTAATGTCAATATGAGTTCATCAGCCTCTGCAATTGAAACCACCTTTGCCTCTTAACAGCCATTTGTTTCTGTTCAGGGTGGCCACTCAAATTTTGCAATGAAATTCTAGGAGTTTTCCAGGAGTTTCTGAGATGCTATCTAAGAGATTTTTTGCAGAAACTGACTGCTTTTTGATGCTAACAACATGTTTCATACTAGTTTTTGATCTATTTCAATTGAGCATAGAATCAACAAAGTAGAGCAGAAATCACCTTTGCCTCCTAAAAGCCATTAGTTTCTGTTCTCCTCACTTTTGCAAAAACATTTGCCCATCTTTTGGCAGCTGGCTGCTACATGCTGAATGTTATGATATACCTGTTTAACTATTCATAGCTTCTTATCATTCCATGTAAGTAGCTTATACTAAATTTCATGGTACACTTCTATTGAAAAGTATTATCAAATTCTTGTTAGTTTTCCCAATTAATGTCACTCCATTCACTTATTTCAGTCAGTCTTGCACACAAATTTTTGCATAAAATCATTGCCTGTATTAACCAGTGGGGTGTCTCTGATTAAAATTTGTCTGGAAACAGTTTCTGTACCAATATAGCACTGTCATAACAGTTTTCTACTATCTACCTATGTATTTTTGGCAACTTCGCTTAAAATCAAACTTTTCCTTAACACGTTCGGTGTGACTATAACTGGAGTCGACTGTATATCCAAAGTACCACTACTAACGTACCACCACTTGCGTTACTTGTAAGTAATCAAACAATAACATAATGATTAACTTTTATTAAAGTTTAAGGTCCAGTGTAAGGTATACCAAAATAATGATTTTGGCCTTCTTGTTGCATCTGGTAGTCAGCGAATGGCTTACAAGTCCATGCGTAACACCTAAATGTAGCATAGCAGAACAGTTTTTATTCAATAAAACCGGGTGAGAAATTTGACACCTAATCATGTACTTTTAATCTTCGGTTGGTTCGATCCAGTGACATACCAGGATGCATTGCTTACATGCCGTACAGCGTCGTAAGGCATGTATTCTTAGAAGTTTAACTTAGCACTTATTCAATTACAGTATCGCAGCAATGTGCCTATAGATACTGTATAAGAAACTGTAATTACTATATTTTATACCTTATCAGACGTTCCAGGAGGAATTCCTACTATCTGAATCCGTCTCCGGTTGTAAAAAGCATTCCTCGATTCCTGAATAACCACTTTCTTGTCACTCTCTTTGGGTAGTGGAAGCTTGCTTGACAAAACTCCTAATGGTCCTTTCACATGGTCAAGAACAACACCTTTAGTGGCAATTTTATTAGTAGCTCCTTTTCCAGTCACTACCATGATGAAATTGGTTGAATCAACGGTAACTAGAGTATCACCTGCATCATTTTAGCACAAAATCGAAAGACGACGTGATTGCACTTGAGACCAGGACACCACACGCTTGACTCATTCTCGCTACCAAATTGAGGCTGAATAAAAATGTCCATGAAAGATTGCAGAAAGAGGCAGCGCCTGGAGAGGAAGCTGCCCAAAATAAGTGGTGCAGTCATGGGCGTAAAAATGCTAAGTATAACGCTAAGTTTTAAGTAAACCAGGGGTGGAGCCAAGGCTTCCGAGGGGGGCTAAGATACGGCTAACAGGGTACTACAATACAGATGGAGAAAATCTCCGAAAAACTGTTCTTCACATTACGACGGGGGCTATAACTGCGCTGGCGCCACCCCTCAAACAAAGAACGTACATTTTTTCATTTACTATATATACGGAGGGACACCCGTCAACAATGAAGCTGATTTCCAAGGGGCCCTACACTTAACTACTTACGATAAATCGAAAAATAACGGAAAAGGTAGAAATGAACATATAAACATTCTAAAAGCCTAGTATAAGTATAAGTAATTGTAGAATTGAAAGAAAAAGCTTAACATCCTAATCAAGTTAATTATCTAAGAGAAGCCTTTCTTAAAAACTGAAAGGGAGGCTACCTGTTTAACACCAATTGCAAGGTTATTCCATAACGTGGCTCTGCGGTAAGAAAAACGTCTTTGTCCATTCGAAGAAGTATACATTAGGAGCCTCAGATCCGGTGCAGTATTTCTGAAGTCTCGTGAGATGCAATCAGAGTTTCTTTGAAAGAGCTTGCAAATATATTGAGGAGCCTGATTATTTAAATACTAATTGGTTGGACTCGAAAGAGATTAAATCAGCTATTTTCATCCACCCTAGTTTCTTTATAATTGGGCTACTTGGGGCATCAAAAGCGCTGTTTGTCAGTATCCTAGCAGCTCTACTTTGCAGTTTTTGCAGCTCTAAGTGTTTGAGCCACTGCATCTCCATACAGAACAGCAACAGTGAACATGTGGTTCAACTATGCTAAAGTATAGTGATCTTAAAGAAGACTCTGGGAGAAAAGTTTTGGCGTGCTTTAGAAGACCCAACGCTTTTGATACCTTAGAAGAGATTACCTTGATTCGTTCCTTCCAGTCAAAGCCATTATCTACTTGTACTCTTAAGTACTTCACCTTTTGCACTACATCTAGGTCCTTTTCTCCTAATATTTAAGCAGAGATTATCCTCTGCAGTCCTAAGTTGTTGATGCTTTGGTTTCGTACAGATAAGCAATGACTAGGTTTTCAACACATTTAACAATAGCTTATTTCCTTGCACAGCTTTACTTTCGTTGCATAATTACAATGTATGTAATTCGTCAACATCTGATTCAGTTGGTAGCGTAAAGGCGAAGAGCAAACATTTTAGAAAGAGTAACGGTGCTATGCCACATTACCTCTCGACTATACCCCTAGGCAAAGCCACAGTTAGTTTGCAGGCTAGAGTAAGTTCCCTCATTTGGAAGGCTTGTGGAACAAGAAAAGGAACCACAGAAGCTGCATAAAATAATAGCAAAATCAACTATTCAAAAACATATATGTATGCACAGTTATTTAGCATCAATCTAATTCAAGAGACTAAAACTAAGGAACAGCTACTCTTCAGTTCTATAAGAGGTTAATATGCAATGGAGCATTTAGACATCTCGAAATGTTATGTGAAAGCCCATAGAGACAATGGTAGATGGGTTTTGAATCTTGCTGCAAAAGGGAATGGTAGATTTGGGAAAAGGTTGGAGCCAGTCAACTTCTCAATGTCATTGATGCTTGCTGTGTACTGCAGTAAAGTTGTCTGCCATTTATGAAGCTGAAAATGGAAAAACAGATATTGAGGGCTAATTTGTATTTTCAACAATGCAACATCTATTTATGTGCACAGTGAAAAGACCTTTTTCTAAAAATAAACTACGCTACTCATTGATGTCACAGTTTCAATGACTGCACATTGTAATTCCTTTGGTACTAATGGATGATATCGAAGGGAGGTTAATCAGCAAGACGGACGGTGGACAGAGGAGAGTGATGGTGTTTCGATCATTGGAGAAAATAACAGCAGCAGAAAGAAGCATATGCAAAGATCGAACTAAGAGCTGAAGATCGTGAAGGTGTGTGGGGCGTTGAGCCTTTCCTGCGACATATAACCAAGAAGACATGTTTCCTATTGTCCTGGCCAGAGGCAAAAATACATGATACAACTCTTCAATAAGGAAAATGATTTAAAGTTGGCATTGAAAAAAAAAATAATAGTGGGCAAAAATGGCACTCTTTCAGAGGAGGAAAATCACGGAATAGTCTCCCAGCTGATGCTAAGCAACATCCCTGGCATCTTTCAAATCATGTTTGCAATCATGTTCAAATAGTTACTTAGCAAAGAAGTCTTTCAAATCTTATTTGCTATTTGCTATGTTAAATAGGCCAGTTTAGAATTGTAGAATTTAGACTTATACGATATGTATTGCTTTCTCATTTATTGCAAAATTTTAGCGTTTTTGTTTTGTAATAGACGGGCCGTTTGAAATCAGCTATGCAGAATGGACAACCGTCTGTAAATTACAGATATGTATGTATATATGAACGCAATATGTTACAAGATACTATACAGTATCACACAGTGTTTCACAAACAAAAGTACGTAACGAAAAAGAAGTATAGATTCTTGCCTGACATGCGGGTTCTTGGGTATGAGGAAACACAAAAGCCAACGATTCAAGTTTGCCTCTGCATCCATTCACGCTCTGACTAGCTTTGACTGTTGTATTGCAACGAGTAACAATTTTGTAGAAATGTGTTGGGATTGCAGGGGAATTTCCTTTTTGGCCAACCCAGCTATGAAAATGTAAAAAAAAATGCAATGTAATTACCATATGTAAAAAGATACCTTTATTAATGATGCTGACGTGCGTTTGATTATAAAAAAGTAAATTATTCTTCTTCTCTAAAAAGAATCAGTAGTTACACTAGAATCTGATTACAAGATAAAATATAGAATGAGAACGATGACAAATCCGTTGCTAGTATAAATAGATGTTAGACATATGAATTTGCTATTGGAATGTGTCTAGCATGAATTATTGCTGGAACTATTGGAAAAATTTGAAATCATGCTTATGCTAGGTTCATATTGTAGATTTTTGTCTGTAGATTCAAAAAGTCATCGATAAAAAGGAAGAAGTGTCATCAAAAAGTGTCATCATCAAAAAGTGTCATTATCAAAAAGTCATCGACAATTATCGACAAAAATCTATGACAAGTAGAACATGTTCTACTTCATTGACAAGTGAGTCATCGATTTTCTTCGACATTCTTCGTTTTGTCGATAACTTTCCGAATCTATAGACGAAAATCTACAGTGTGACCCCAGCATTATTTGTTGTCGTCCTCGATTCGTAATTTTATCATTGAACTTCGCTTCACACATAGAGTCAATTCAAAGATATTATCAATAATGAAATCACCAAGAATCTTCCTTTGATAGTCTAAAATGGCTTTAAGCAGACATTGGTATTTTTCATGTAAACAACTACGATATACTAAATCTCGCATATGACAGATAATAATGCAAAAACACCTTTCAAGAAACACCTAAAAACTATGAAATGTACCTATTTATCTCCATATCTTCATCTCTGAATCCATTGCCATTACTGTCGAAAATAGAACCAGTAATAATTTGTAGTGGACCATATCTGGCTGCCCATATTTTGATTACATCATTGATCCTTTGCCAGAGTCCTGGAGCAAATACGAGGAGCATATGATAACTTAATTACAGAAAAGCACGTCACAAAGGGGAAAGGAGGGAAACTCGTTCATATGAGAGGTTTATGACTTTGCGGTACATTCTTCTCAAAGAATTCTTGCATCTTTTAAGGAGAAGGTATTTTCGGACTACTGATCAGAATATGCATTATTTGACTTTAACGTTCTACAAAGAGTGCTTTCAGAATGGAAATAACAAAGGTAACTGAGTCGAAATCCTATTGGCAACTTCGAAGGAGCAAGGTATTAGCACTCGCAGAAGTTTCCTCTTAAAGATACCTTCCCAGCCCCCGTAAATGAGACAACAAAGTTAATTCACAAATATTATTTTGTGGTTTCAGAGTACATGAATAAAGTTATAAAAATTAACTTGCCTAGTTTGCCAGCAAATGCAACGTATTGAGGAACCGAGTTACTTATTAGAAATGTGTCCTGCTGAGACATGTTGTCACGCAGAAAATCAACTAGAAACAAAAGAGAAGATGAAGGCACAAGTTAGTTGATACAATGACGTAAAATGATTGTTTATAGTATCGAATAATATGTAATTTGCTATAGCTGAAAATAACTCAACAAATATAACAAACTACGATATAATAATGAAAAATATGATAGAATATCATACAGATCTTGTCATTATATCATATCTTGATATATTAATACGAACCATAGAAAAGCAAGGGATACTGCATAATTCCATGATATACAGCATAAGCAAGTAAAGGTAGTCCCGTATACTTTCGTACGTAGGGGAGTGCCTGTTACAGAGGACGCTTATGCTGAGTCATCGGCATGTGAGGTAGGGTGGCCAGTTCCTTTCCTCGCTGTCTTTATCTCCCCAGTGTTTCCACTGGGTACCCATTTGCTGCTGGGTGAACAGTGAGCGAGCGTTCAGTCAGGGCATCGAGTCGGGCTCGAACCGAAAACCTTCCACATGGGAGGCATGTGATCTAACCACTATGCTGCCTCGCTCATGATATACAGCATATTAAACTAAATTGTGTCACATTGCACGATATCATATAAAGCTATTTTACATTGTATTTCATATAATATACTAAATAGTATATATAAAATAGTATTCTTTTATTGTAACATACTATAACCTATACTCTATTATTACATCCTATCATCAATACAATAATAATATAGTGATATTATGGCTAAAAAAGGTTTTGTTCTGATGGTGAAAAAAATAAACTACGTTATTAATGTTTACTTACATCTTGATAAGAGCTGATTTCGTGTGTAATTCGAGTTGGAGTAATCAGTACATGATGACGTTTCATTGCTTTTGAGCCTTGGATCCAAACGAGGACAGGGGTCCGTTGCATTGCCTTTAAGTTGCTGTAACAAATTGAATAGTCAATTTATTTTGGCAATACTATCAAAAACTCAAGCATCATGATTCTGTGTTTGAATCTACTTGAGATAAAATTGGAAGAGGGTCGTACCCATCATCATCTATTAAGGAGTCAGTTACATATTATGTCACACTAATTTTGGCATTTTTAGATACCCATCCACCCCCTGTCACACTTTGTCACAAATTCAAAACTGCCCACCCACTCCTACTATGTGACGTCACACTATGAACTTCAATAGGGTATTTTTCTGCTCTTATAATGATGTGCTTATTATGTCCATTTTGGCCTCAAAATGGCATCCACATAGGATTGCCAGATTATTTTTCGACGTGAAGCCAAATTTCTTTCAAAAAAGGGCCAAAATTGCTAGTATGAAGCAAAATATGCTAAATATCGAGCTGTTTAAAAAAATGTGACATCACACTGCAAAAATAACCCACCCACCCCTTGTCACAATTTGTCACAAAAACCAAAAGACCCTCCCACCCCTTTTGCGTGACGTAATATTTGAATGGCACCTAATAACACAATCTTATAAAACAAAATCAAATCAAAGGCAAAACGCAAGTAAACATTCAATATTGCTGTTCTTCAAGAGAGTCGTGTTTTAAGTTGGCATTGGTGATTAGCCAGTAGGTGCGCTTTTAACTATTTTAGTGACCGATCTTTGAATAGCTGATAATAATAAAAAATAATAATTCTGCTGCCGAAATAAACCGTGGACAAACCCTGACTTACTAAACTTATGAGAAATACTATTGATTCTTTTTTATTTTATTATACATTCTATTCCATTGATGTCACAGTAAATCCTTTTTTCATTTTGTTTTGTTAAACAGTTAACCTGACAGCCAGTTGTACGTTGCCTAGTTTTAGAGAGACGTATAAATGTATTTTAGTTATATGAGAATGAAATTGAAGTTTGAAAAAAAATAATAGATAAATATTTAGGCACAATGCCCTATCAGTGAGTACAAAATTAAAGGGCTGCTCTTCCTAGGGGCCGTGCTTGATTGCTACTACCCATCTCAGCTTTTCAGAAGCTATTTCATTTCCTTTTAGAAGCGAACTAGAGAGGGGTAGTTTCTATGTTGTTGTGGGATCTCGTTCCGTGGTGGTATCAAGAATCTTTCTACTAAGGGAATCATTCTAGTAATAGAGAAGCTCCATTAAATCAAAAAAATGAATGAGAAGAAAAAATTAATGCGTAAGAACTTGTGGGCTTTATATAAGTCCTGCTCTTTATGGAGTGCTTTGAAGTTTAGAAAATGATTACACAAATCAAACAAGTTAGTCACCGAAGCTTCCAGTTTATATCCAACCAACAGAGGGACTTTCAGTGATGAACTGTATGCAGTTACGAAGTTCTTCTGTATCAATAGGCATCCGCCTTTTCCCGCACCTCCTTTAGGTGCACCCCAAGGGAGGTTCTGGTCCATCGATGCTTTACCTAAGAGAAAATATCGCATTGAGAGAAAATGTGAAATCTGCTGTGCTTTCAATTCTATTTTCAAACAATCTTATCCTTGCAATGTCAAAATGCTTCAATAAATATCGAGGAAATGATCTTTTTAAAAAGATCACACACCAAAGTCACCATTCAATTAAGATCAGTCACAAACAGTGTGCCTATTTGGGACTTACAGCTTTAAAACCTGAAAAATTTCCTATCTTAGCACTGACTAGGAATGTCAACAAAGGGCTGCAAGCCTACCACGACAGAATTATCTCGAGCAAAATGCAAAAGCGAAGCTACACGAATGCATACAATCGTCAAAATTTTCATACGTTGCTGATCGTTCAAGATGAGGTTAGCCATATATGCTGAGATGGCCTCTTTTGATGCCTAAAAAGACATTCAAAAGATGGCTTACCATGCAGACAATGCAATCAGTCAATCAGGAATCGAGCAATCAGTTTAGGATTCTACAACTTGACATGAGATGAAAACAACTGATGACTGAAAACGTCAAAAATCAAAAATCATCCGATTAAACAATTCTCTGTTACAGATAAAGGAAAGGCCTATTCAATCAAGCATTCAATCATTCAATCAATTAAACAACTAAGTAATCAACCAATTAATCGATCAATCAATCAATCTATCAGCCCCTAATCATCGTGATCGCAAAATTAAATACCTTGCAAGCAGGACAAGCAAGATTTGAGCAGTTGTTTGAGGCTGCATTTGGTTGACAAATGAATTTGCAATCTGTTGAAAAGTCTTTTCCGTCACTGTTTGATACTGGCTTTATGGTCGTAGATGTGTCCTTTAGCATGTAAGATAGACTGCCATAGGTGCCATTATTTGGTGCTGGCTTCACTTTGAGAATTTCTAACATGTGCAAAAGGATCAATTGTTTTATGGGTCCTTCATAAGAGTGTCTCAGAGTATATCTAACAAAAAAAAACAACTTGAGCAAGCTTCGTTTAAGTGTCGTAAAGGACAAGGATAACTGCACAGAAGTATCATGGTATATGAAGAGTGGGGGGGGGCAAGTTCAAGGATAAAATTCAAAACCTTTATCTTTACCAACAACAAAAGTCCGAAAATTCTAAGATGAAACATTAAAATTTCCGAAAATCCGACGATTTTGAAAAAATTGGAAGGGCCATGACCTCCCTGCCTTTCCCAGCCGTGACGCCCCCATAAGTGCAAGATTCACCAGTCTTTACACTATAATAAGAGTACAAAAATCAATTACATTTAACCTCTAAATTTAGAGACCGCAATTTTATCATTTTTCAATCGATAGTCTTCACAATATCTATGCATACTACACACAACACAAACTCTGCTAGATATGGTTAATTTTTTACGAGTAGAGTCTCTATGTAGAAAGTCCCGAATTTTCCCGCTCTTCATATATTGGTCCTAAATAAGAAACACGTCATTGACTATATAGCAACGCTATGGAATAAAATGAAGTATGTAAGGGTCGAAAATACCGGCCAGTAAATTGTAAACTTCAATATTCGCAAATGGTTCTGCTACCAATCCACTTTTGAAGGCAGGACCATTGGCAACAAACAACGCCTGGAAAAGATGCAGATCAAGATTTACACAGCTTTATAACAAGCTTGGGAAAGGTTGTAGAGACAAGGAGGGTTTCATTCTCCTATGGCATGCATGAGAAATCTACGGTCTGCGGGCCAAAACCGGCCCGTAGAGAGTTTTCATGTCCTTTCTTGGGAATTGATAAACTAGAGTAAAATGTGTGAAACTTGAGCTTTTGTGATTAAAGGTTATTCCAAGTAAAAAGAAATCTATAAAGTGTGTTTTATCGAGAATTTCAAGAGTATTCCTTGCAACATACCCGCAGAAAATCAAATCAATCAAAAGCAGAAATATTTGAAAAATGTCCATCGCATACCTTGTTGTTGTTGTTGGTGGTGTTGTTGTTGTTTACTTAATTTTCAGTAGGCTGTTATACCTAGCTTTCTCAGCTAATTTAGGCCTACTATGCATGCCGCATCCAGGCATGGGACCCCTAGGTTAACGTCCCTTCCGAAGGACGGCGGAATGAGCTGTTATGGTCGTTCATCTGGAAGGTTACCCATCCAGTTTCTGACCGTACACAGCCACGCTTAACTTCAGTTAAGCTAATTAAACTGGCTGGGACGCCTGGCCACTCACCCCGACCTTTTGTCTCGTCTCGTAAGAAAGCATGCGCATAATTGTTTATCACATTTCTTCTGCTCTAGGTCCGCAGCCTTTGGTAAAACACAAAATTTGGCCCAGATGAGAAAAAAAGGTTGCCCGTGCATGTCTTATGGTGACAAAGTACAGGAGGACTGCTACTATAGGAGGTGAGAATGACAGAACTTAGAAAAAGCTGGGAAATTATGCTAACATTACATACTTCCATTTCTGGATAAATGTTATCATAGCCATGTGCACCATTGTAGCTCGGATTGCATTTCTGTTTCCTGAGAAACAAAATCGAAGTTAAATTTTTTCAGCAAAAGAAGCAAAGCAATTCAGAAATCAAATGTAACTTTCATCTTTTAATATTAGGTAAAGCTACAATCGAAAAAGAAGTACATAGCATCAATCATTCGTAGGTGTTTTATGGCGCCGATAGGCTTCATCTATTCGACGACGTTGACGACTAGGCCTATCAGATAATTCGATAATAAATTTGGAAAGAATAGTTCTTCTGCAGCACCAACAGTACAAAAATGACAAACGAGACCTCAGCATTTATGTACAAGCAAATTTATTTCCTAAACACTAAACATTAGGATCAACTAATAGAAATGATGGAAATTATCATAAACTTACTTTCGTCATCAAAATTTTAAAAATTGAAGGTGTACCAAATAAATCAAGAAAAACCAAGGAAAGATGTACAACTTAAACAGCAAACAGCAAAAACTATAGTAAATATTAGCAAACTCATACCTTCTAAGTAAACTCCAGCCAAGATCAGGAACCAATATAACATCACCTATTCGTCTGGGGAAAGATCATAATAGGAAGCGTTACAAGCTATAGCTACTACATCGTAACTTGAACATGGCACGAAACACAGTGCGAAAGGATTTAGCGGTGCTATTTATAAAAAATATGCTCAGAAAGTACTTTCAGCGAAGCTTACTTCTGAAGATGTGAATAAAACTGAGAATTTCAAATGAACAAAATGAGAAGTTAAATCAGGGGCATTGTGGCTCCAAAAACGGAGCCACGAAAATCTGAAATAGGGGCCTTTCTTTGTGAAAATAAATGGGGCCCATTCATCGTGAATGTGGACCTATGCATCTTCTTGGCCAGTGAAGCAGTAAGTCACCTTCATCGGGGTCCACCTCAGATTGCACTCCAAACTCTTTTTGTGCTAGATCTCGGCAACACTCGCCAAATTACAGTGGCGAGCACACACCTTTGTAAATACTCGCCAACTGTAATTTGGCGAGTGTTGCCGAGTTTTATCAGTATTTACACCAAGTTTACCTGAGTTCTACCAGCTCAAATGGCGAGCCATCTTCTTCTAGAAAAATTCAGGCTAGAATACGTGGCGAGCAAAAATCTAGAGTGCATACTGAGGCCCACCGAGAATTTTCCTGGTACCCTGAGCCGCTACTACAAATCTTCCACAATACTTTAATAAGCAGCTAGATATATCCTTAAAACGTAGGGTGATGAATGATAAACACTAAGATCATAAAATCTACGATAAATGAATGGCAGCAAGCAGCGAAAAGGAAGAAATAATAGGCCAATTTCATTTCATGTAACAAAATATAATTTAAAAAATTAGTTCTAACTTAGTGCTTGAGTAATGAATTCTTCTTGGAGTGTCTAAATCACCTCTTCTGAAAGCTCGCAAATTTTTGTTCACACACTGAAATTCAAAACAGCAAAAGATACATGTAAAAACAGTACTAAAAGAACTACTTCAGTCAGTGCCACCGAGAGGGGTGACAGGGGGACAAATTGAACCAGGGCCCCAAGGTCCAAAGGGCCTTATATTACCAAATTTTTCAAAGTCCAAGAACCCTCATGACGTAATCCAGTAGTAATTTTCCAAAGTAAATTTTTAGGCCCTGAAAATTTTACTGCTCGCTTCGATCCCAGGGGGCTTCGTCTTTCTTTTCTGCCTTGGGACCCCTAAGTTCTCTCGGTGGCCCTGACCTCATCTCTATAACTGAATTTAGCATAATACAGGCACGTAGAGAGTGGGAGAAAGAAGTTATGACCCAAGTAACTCTCTGACTTTATGAGAGGTGATCTATAGACTTATTTACGAGATGCCCATTGGGGGTGTAAATTTAGGAGACTCGTTGGCTCCTACACCTCTCAGTTATCTGGATAATGAAGTCACACCCATTGAACACTTTTACTATAGTCATAGTCTAAAAATTGGGTTTTTGTTGTATAAACTACAAGCCGTGATTATTGAAAAACAATCCTATTACTACAAAAAAGCAGACAATATTTTGAAGTATACCGAATGGTATACAACTATTGTAGAATTTCCCTAAGAAAACAATGCTACACGGGGATGTCGTATCCCCTACATCCCCCAGTTAAATCCGTCCATGTCAACATGATCACTTCTACATTTAGCAAGATTGACATCTATATTCATGCCTCCATTCCAGTTCAAAAATTTGTCCAGTTCAAGTATGCACAGTCCTGGGTACACAAATATACATGCTCATCAAAATACAGTGGAAAAGTAATTACTGACATGCATCAATTACACACATAATAACAAACTACATAATCTTGACTCACTCTCAATTTCTTTACAACTTTCGTCGCATCATCTAAAAAAGAAATTAGACGCAATTACCTCATCTTCTAAGTTATCAATCATCATAAATATTGCAATCAACATCAGTAAATTATAAGCAAACCAATCATCATAACGACAATCGTAGTTATCATCATCATCTTGTCTTGTCTTGTCTTTCTCATTTCGAACCCAAAGGGGGCTTAGGACTGACCCTGGGGTCAGTCTTCGCTTGTCATTTGTGTAAAAGAGGTGATCGAGTCGGCTACACTCAATCCACTCTGTAACCCCAACAGTTACTAGGCAGAGCTGTAGCGTGAGCCATTGAGTCTGCTTTTCACTGAAGGGGACTCGTTGGACAGTTTACCACAGGTCATCAACATCTGCCCTAGTTCTGAATCTCTGCGATATAAGCCACTATCAACTTAAGGGCAGCTGTTTCTCTGTGCCCACTTGCCACCACATGGAGGTCTCCAGCCATGGCCTAGCCATCATCATTGTCATCATCAATTTACTTGCAGTTGGCTATTTTCTATTTAGCTAAAAAACGCTGATTAAAGCCAACTAATGCTAAAACTAAATAGAAAAAACTAAGAAAGGTATAATTGTAAACAATAGTTAAATACAAACTATTTAACTTATTAAGACTACTATGACAACACAACCCGCTATTTCATTGGCACTACGTCACTGATGCTTCATTCTTGTCCCATCAGCATATCGAGGGTAAAACAAAGCATATGTGGGAAGCAAAAGGGCGTAGAATTGCTGCGGAACTTACTTGGGTTATCAAGATACAGCAAAGACGAAGCACCCTGTCCTACAACGCTTATGTTGGTCAGCGGAATTATCTGAAAAAGATGTTGCTGAATTTAGCTCAGTATACATTGGTAGTTGCAAACATATTTGACGAAGGCACGATAGTGAAAATTCCATACTCCAAGTATGCTGATCATAACATGATGAGAGTCAGTAGCAGATGGTAAGGAGTGGCAACAGAAGGTAATAGACGGCATGAGATAGAAAGAGGTTGTATGAAAAGATAAGATATATAAGATCCAATGAAATGGTATGAGATGGCATGAAATGGTATGAGATGGTATGAGATGGCATGAAATGGTATGAGATGGTATGAGATGGCATGAAATGGTATGAGATGGTATAAAATGGTATGAGATGACATGAAATGGTATGAGATGGTATGAAATGGTATGAGATGACATGAAATGGTATGAGATGGTATGAAACGGTATGAGATATCATGAAATGGTATGGGATGGCATGAAATGGTATGAGATGGCGTGGAATGGTATGAGATGGTATAAAAAAGTATGAGATGGTATGAAATGGTATGAGATGGCATGAAATGGTATGAGGTGGCATGAAATGATATGAGATGGTATGAGATCGCATGAAATAGTATGAGGTGGCATGAAATGGTATGAGGTGGCATGAAATGGTATGAGGTGGCATGAAATGATATGGGATGGCATGAAATTATAGAAGGTGGTAAGGTGTGAGTATGCATGGGATAGTAAGGGATGGTATGAGAAGGAAAAAGATAGTTTGAAATGACATGAGATTCCGAAACATATTAAGAAAGTGAGAGAGCAAAAGGATAAGATGTACAGAAAGCAAGAAACGACGCAGGTAAGATGAGCCCAAAGTACTTCTTCTGATGGTTTTGTAGCTTTGATCATATTCACAATACAGCTATAAACTTCGAAAAAAGTATTACCATATCAGGAAACTGGCATACTCTTTCCAGCTTTGTGAAAAACTAAACAAGAAGTTTTCAAAAACGCTCTCTTGCACTAGATTATGTAAATCGGTAACAATAATCTAAAGCGATCTATCACATCATCAATCCAAACCTCACCAATTCTCTCGTCTCGTCGTCTGGTTGCAGATCTTTCCAATTGCATGCACATTGCTCTCTGGAGATCAGGAATATCATTCCTGGTCCAGTGAGTCGTGTTCGAACAACCAGAAGCTCTATCCAATCTCACCTTTTCCAAGTTATAATACCTAACCCACGAACTCTAGCTCATAAATCATCTTTCATTCCTAGAACTTCTCAACTATGGAACACATTGCCTTCCCCTGCTTTCCCCGAAACCTGCAACTTATCATCCTTCAAATGTAAGATCAGTAAATTCGATTTTATCCCTCTATCCACTTAACCTCTCTCCTTTTTCTAAGTTTTTCCTTTGTCGAGGCATTGTTAAAGGCCCTAAGATCTTTCCCCGTCATTATATACTTAAAAAATATAAACATTTGCCTACAAGTACATAAACGACATCATCAAATGATTCTAAGCGTACTACCTGGTCTAGATACATTGTTCGCGGACAATCTATTTTAGCCATTCCTGGAAGAAAATATGATTTAGGCTGTTACCAATGAGCATGCTCAATGAGAAAACTACTGTTCCTCACGAGAACAGTAGTTTCTGTATTTCTTGTATTTCAAATAGGAACAACGTACCAAGCGATTCTAAGTTCGGTAAGAGCTTACTTTATCATATCAATCATATATCGAATCACACTGAAACAGACACAATCTGCATTCAACTATCTCTGATCCATCCATGCAGCCATTTTGATTTCAGTATATAAAAAAGAAGTACTTTAGGATTGGAAGCACGATGCTTGTAGCATCAACTCCTCACCTGGTGCATAGATAAGTTTTTGCTCATATCATTTTTTAAAAAATGCCTATAATATCATGGCCCCAAAAGAGCCTTCAACTGGTGTCACTTGATCAATTTTGAAACTTTAAAAGAATTATTCTGAAGAGCAATGGTTTATGAGGAATACTATAATTTCAATATGTCTGTCTGGGTCACATACACAAAATGTAAGAATGCATATTATGTTTAGGATATTTTTCTTTATCTTTTCTAAATGTTTGGGAGTGAGCAGTGTCACTCCGACAATGGGGTGGCTTTGTTTACTCTAGAATTTTTCATACAAACACAACGTGCATCACTGATATCAGCAGCAGTGGAGATTTCTCTAGCAAGGAGGCTACAGCATCAAAAATATGGGTGTGGCCAAGTTGAGATCACACCCATATTTTCAACGATCTTCTAATCTGCTTATCTTGGAGAGGACATGGCGCCCCTGACAGCTGTCCTGAAACTCATTCCCGTTGTCAGCCAGCCTTCCAGCTTCAGTAATTGACATTTCCAGCACATCCTCTATGTCCTTCTCCTAATGTCTTCTAGGCCTTCCTCGTTTTCTATTCTCATTAACCTAGCCTTCCAAGATGATCCATTCCATTCCATCATGCCTTTTTTAAGATGCCTAAAGTATTCTAACTTTTGCCTAAGTACGTAGCTCCTAAGTCCGATGTTCTGTCCATTGCATCCTGAATATTCGTCTGTAGCATTTCAAATCAGAAGAGTCAATAAGCTTTGACATAGCTTTGGTTAATCATGATATGATATAATTAACAATTATAAATATCTCATTAATCATGCAGTAGTGCAAAATTCAACCTTACAAAGTCAGCACAAGAGCTTTTGGGGGCAGAGTCCCCCCTACTCCAAATGAACAGTGATTTTAATGAGGGGCTCTGTCCCTCTGAGCCACCTAGAAATCATCCTTGGTTGGAAGTATTATGAACATTAGCTTGTTGAGCAAAACAATAAATTTGTTAGGTTTCAACACTTGCTTGCTAAACAATATAACTAATAAGAAAATTTCAAAATGCCCAAATAAACAAAGAACCAAACAAGAACAAGTCATCTATAGATTGTTCGCAAAATAGATCTATATTGCTCTTTAAACATAAGCTAACATCTAAACTATTATTATTTATACCAGCCGGACCAAGTTAACAAAGTCACCCGACTGATCAAAGTCATCCCAGTAGGGAGTATTGCACCCAAGAGCGTGGGCAGGGCTATGAAAGTAGGAGGTCAATGAAAATTGCTTGGTCACGCCCTCTCTTCCTCTGAAGATTTGCTACTACCCGCCACAATTATTTTTCATCGATTTTAAAGAAAGTCGATGAAAAAATAATTGGGGCGGGTAGCAACAAAAAGTTAGGGGGCATTTGTCTACCCATACCCCAGTAGCTACGCCACTGATTGGATCTCATGTTTCTTCAAGACAAGCTCAATCAACGTATGATATAAACTCAAAGCTTCATACCATGATCAGCTACTACTATCACATTGACACAGGAAGATAATTTCCTTTGCTTTATTCCGTTGACTAGTCGTCCAATCATGTCATCAACATTCTTAATTGCCTTGTTCACCTGAAAAATTGAGATTAGGCTTAAGGCTCCCTTTGTTCGTATAAAAAACAGGTCTGGAAAGATATCTTTTAAAATTCACACTGCTTTGTATACAACATACACTAGAAAATCCCCATGTTTCCCCTCATATTTGATAGCATGTTGAAGAATGGGGAAAGAAACAACATTTTTCAACATCATTATTAAATTAGATATGGTATCACTTTGAATTATCAATGTTCAATATGAATTCTTTTGTGGTATGAAATCACGCCAACTGCAAACTTTTATAAAATCTAAAACCAAATTTCTCATAAAATATTCCCAATCGTCTAAACTACTCTCCAGTATTGAGAAGTACTGGGAAATTATTTGTACCTTAAAGAAATGGCCTTAATAAGCACTTTAAGAACTGACTTCACCTTGTTCATGAGAATAAACAAAGAGAGGAAAACAGAGCAGAAACTGAAAAGATATACTCTATTGAGATTACAAAAATGAGACTTTGCGTCAAATGCATCAACTCTTAACAGGGTTGTCGTGGGACCTGTAGAGTAGGGGGGGCAAGTTCAATGATTTTCCGATAAAATTCGAAGCCTTTGTCTTTACTAACAGCAATAGTCCGAGAACTTTCCGACTAAGCACTAAAATTTCCGAAAACCCGACGACATCGAAAAAACTGGAGGGGCCATAGCCCCCTGCCCCTCACTCGGCCACGACGCCCCTGACTCTTGAACAAATTGTTTCACTGCCTATTGCCATAAGTAACTAAACATATGAATCTATAAATATTTAAAAATATGAATGAAGAAGTACGAGGATAGATGTAGTTACCGGAGTTGAATCTGGTCCATATCTGTGCCCAGCACTGTCAGGCTCATTGAAGTACAGTGTAATGAAATCGGGCCTTAGGGAAAACAAGAGCGACATTGTAGCTCTGACAAAACAAAATCCAAAGAAGAATGAATTCACGAATGCAGTAGGAAGAATATATACTTTGGATTCGAAAACAGGCAAAATTAACTCTCTGTCTGCTTTGTTGATGACTGGCCGCCAAGAAAGAGACAACATTCATGTAACACTTAAATAATAAGCTTGTAGTCAGTCGGTAAGTCCGCTTTTCTGTACTTCAGTCAGTCAGCTAGCCAGCCAACCAAACATTCAACTAATTTGCCAGTAAAACAACAATTAAGTCATTCCGTTAGAAACAAAACAACAATACAAGGGAGCATACTGGACTACCTCGCAGAGGGCTCCATTTCAAGCCACTTTAAGACTTGATCAACACGTTCCGTAAATGGTACTTTCCTGAAGAAATAAGAAGAATATATGAGTTATCAAGTACCTAGAACAGTAGTTAACAACTGGGATCCATGAAATATCCCTGGAGGTCCACAAGAAAAATGTAGCAATTAAGGGGTCCACACATTTTTACGGTCCATGAAGCAATTTCACTTCACAACGAATTTTGCTACCGACAGAAACTTCCCTTTGCAAGTTACACAATATGAAAAAGTATTTAGAACATGATTCTTCCTTGTTTATGCTTCCTCTTCTTCTATCTGCTCACATGTTAATGTTATCCATTGAATCAGGATCTTCTTTCAAAATCGAGCATCCATCTCGAAATGGTGTGGTATGGAGTGCTTACCAGATTTAACAAGTGGTCCATAGAACAAGTTCTCCATAGAATCAATTGTAGAATACGTCCTTTTTTATAAGACATGTTTATAAGAAAACGTAGCTCACATAGCCAAAATTCTAAAAACATCTTGAGAAAATAAAAATGCTTAAGCTTCAACTTTCTGGTTTTTGTGTGCAAAAAATTGTAGTGCCTAATTATTTACAAGCTTTTTGTGACAACAAAAATCAGTCCTTTTTATAATATAAATACTAACCCACTTAAGTCATTTATGCCAGTGAAAGATTAGAAATATCCTCATTGCCGCCATAGTTTACACAAATTGAGGCTGAGGCAAAAATGCGATTTTCTTGTGAAATAGAACATATAATAGGTTTGCAGAATATTAGTTATCAAGAATCCGAATAAATGTCCTCCTTTGATCGATGATAACAAAACTTTCACCAACCATACCCATTCCAACTCCCCTCTGTTGGGTTTTCAGGAAATTTCCAGCCCCCCTCTTTTCAGGAATCAAGAGTATTCACTCAAAGTCTAGAATAACTTCATGCTACTTCTTCAATTAGCTATATAGTCCTTTAACCTCTATTGGTGACAATTATATCTTTATATTTTGTTGACTAGCTATGAAGGGTCAACCGACAAAAAAGTACTGGAAAAGGAATCCATGGGTAAGATCAGGTTGAGAAACACTGACCTAGAACATAATTTGTAAGACAAAATGTCATTTCGTTAAGAAAAGATAACATATTTACCCATTATATCGTAACCAGTAGTTTGGTTGCAAGCCTAAAAAACCACATTGAAATAATCAATCAATCAATCAATCAATCAATCAATCAATCAATCAATCAATCAATCAATCAATCAATCATTTAATCACTCAAGCAATCAATTAATCAATCAATTAATAAACAATCAATCGACCACACAATCAATGAATCAATCAATCATTCAATCAATCAAGCAATCGACCAATCATTTACTCAGTCCATCAATAAATTGATCGATCAATAAATCAATCAATCAACCATTTAATCAATCAACCAATATATTTATCAATCAATTAATCAATCAGTCAATATCTACTTACCATTTATCTTCATCTCGGAGCCTACCCAAAAGTAAGAAGCACTTTTTAGTCCCTGTTTTCTAACTGTATTCCATATCTAAAATTTACCAAACACAAAACACTAACTCTCACTTCAGCTTTGCATACAAAAAGTTCTCAATCATAAAATTACACGTTTTTTCTATAAGAAACAAACTCTCCGGCTTCAGCCCGAATGTTCGTTAATATTTCGTCATATCCAGCCTTAAATGTTTCTTGAAGTTAAGACTTCCACTGACAATAACAGCCCAGGTTAGGCAACTGTGATGCAGGTAAAAAGATGCTCAGGTTTTGTGAGGCATGTAATGGATGTTCTTAGTATTTTCTTGCTAGTTTGATTAAAAATTAACTAATAAAAACAGTTTTTTCAAGTTATTATTTGAAACTCAGCCTACCAATGTTTCTTAAATGCTTCATAACTTTTGCCTAATTGCAGCCTCATGTTTTATAGAAATGCTTCCTACAAAAAAAGTGTGTCTGGTTTGTCTTATTGATGGTGAAAGAGTTGATATCTATTGGGGAACAAGTTTACTTTGCAGGAACATCAAAACTAATATAGTGGCTATCCTGTTTTCTTGCAGCTGAGAAAATACAAAACCTGGCTGCTATTTTCTGTTATACAACTTGCAATTTGGTTTTCACGCAGATCACTCAGTTAGCCATGAATTTATTTGCTTAAATGAAAATATAAAATATTCCGTGCAAAACAGAGAATGGGGTCTTTTTTGACTTACAAAAGGCATTTGATACAGTCTATCACAACGTATTCCTGAAACAGCTAGAGCACTATGGCATCAGAGGTATCAGAGATACTGTATTAAATTGACGTAATTCCTAAATCAGCAACAGAAAACAGTTTGTTTGAACATATAGGCATTCCTCTTCTCATAAAGTAGTGCTCCCCCAAGGAACTGTTCTTGACCCAGTGTTATTTCTACTACGCATAAATAATTGCCATACACCCACAATCTGTCTTTCTCCCTCTTTGCAGATACAGGGTCCATAGCTAATGTGAGAATCATATTTCTCTGACTTTTCTCAGACGGTTCCTTATTGGGCACACCCTCTTTTCCCTGACAAAACTTTTACATACTCTTGAGTGTGTAATTGCCGGGAGGTTGGAATAAGCGAGGGGGATTGGAAACATTAGAAGACATAATAACTTAGGCAACTAGAGATGATCTTTTCAGATCGCTGAAAAGTACGACCTTTCAACAGTCTTCAAAACGTTTGTATTCTGGCTCAAAACTATAGTCTCTTATTCCTATAACTAACTGGCTGTGCATAGTCTTGCTCCACTGAGGTTGTTCTGGCTTTCGTTGACATCTAAATTGTTTTTAAGAAAACAGTTTTAGCTTTCAGTATATTTTGTGCGGGGGGACTTTCCCTAAATTTTGGAGAGCTCCTCCGTAGTTAATCCATCCATGACCATGCAAAGTACGTTCTATATGTATTTTCACCTTGCTCCATTTATTTCTAAATGCTGTTAAGCATTTCTTCAGTTGTGAAGTATCAATTTTGAACGGTATCTAGAATCTATCGATAATATTTATCGATCTAGAATGGTTCCTGCTGCCACAGAGTCCGCATTTTACGCACTATCTTCACGTGATCTCGTGCCGTTCACCTGCCTGAAGTGAATGAATTTTCCATAAAATTTTATCGAAGAAGACAACCATAACAAGAGGGAACTAAACACAATACTTTTCTTTATGCATCGCAAGTTCTCATTTAGAAATGAAATACAAAGGAAAAGCATTTTCACTGGACCAATTGAAGATGCTACTGACAATGAAGGAGGTGATTCCCTGAATCTGGCACTTCAAAACATTCGTGAAGTTCCACGAAAACATATCGCCAAAGCCATTGTTGGTTCAGTGAGAACGCTCGATCTAAGTTACAACAACTTTGAGTATCCTTTTCGTTTAAGTGTGCAATAACTTTTTCCTAGGATTTATCTGGTTTATAGAGGTGTTTTCCTTCCACTTATTTATATAGGCAAAAATAATTTCAGCTGCAGAGCTGTTTTGCAGATTGACTTGTTCACAAAAATAATTTAAAAGTTTCTTAAATTTAAGGTCTAAATTGCTTATTGACATACATACTGAGCTTGTTTCAATATCAAACATAAATGCAATTAAGATTTGCTATGATATTTTCTATCAAAATTCTTAAATATAAATGCCTTAAAATGAGCATATTGAGTTCTGTTTTCAATTCTAAGTATATTTCCTTGACTAAAGTACCTCAGAGAATTAGGCAGCCTTCAGCCATTTGAAAATCTAGAGACGTTAGTCCTTGATCATAATGACATCAACTCAAACACCACATTCCCAAATTTACCAAATCTGAGGATGCTATCCTTAAACTCTAACAAAATCTCCAACCTAAGTCTATTTGTAAGGAACCTAGCAATGAATCTTCCTAGCCTAAAGTATTTAAGCCTGATGAAAAACGAAGCAGCTCCCAGCTACTTCAATGGTGGCACAGTGGATCAATTTCAGGATTACAGGTAAGGATGCCTCCTCTCTACAATACAAACATCAAAGACTTGACAATTATTGTACATGCCATTGAAAACAAAATGACTATGATGGCCTCCTAAGTAGGCAGTTTACAGAAAAGAAAGCTAAGTACCAAAATCCATCAGCAGCTAAAAGCAGTAAGCAGTTCAAACTTTCATTTACATAGTACCATGCCAAAATGATTGTTGTTTTCTATATACAAGCTGTTTCTAATTTGTTGAAAGGCTTTTATAACCAGTTCTTTCAACAAATGGTACCATAGTAGGAATATTCCAAACTTTTATGATGAATTTTTTGCATTTGTGATAAAGCAGCACAACCCTAATTTGTTTTAACTTTTTACACTTCATTATTTTCAGGATCTGGTCCCATAAATTAAAGGCTTGATGCTTTTACAATTCTGCCAGCTGATTTTGCTATATGATTCAATAAACACACTTTTTATAAGAAACCACTTTATAAGCAACCTAGTACTAGACAGTCAAAAATTTAAGAAACTTTTAGAACTTCAAGGAAAAAGCTAAGAAACTTTAGACGAATAGCACATGGAAATTGTTACCGGATTCAATGCAAAGCTGTGCCAAAACAATGTGAATATGACATTGCTTTAGTATTTGACTTGTACTGACACATTTTGTTTGTTATAGGGCAAATAGTTTGCTACATTCACCTTCTGCATATGCTTTCACAGCAATTTAGTTTGCTAAAGTAAGAACCTTTTAGAACTAAAATGTGGCCAAAAATTTAACAAACTTTTAGTACTAGGCCTTGAGCTAGGTTTCTTATAGAAAAATGTGTAGTTCTAGTTCTAGTACCGTACCCTTGTTTCAACAGGAATTTCATAATCAGCCATTTTGCTAAACTAGAAGTCCTGGATGATCGTAAAGTCACAGAAGCTGAAAAAGCTGTAGCCTATTCTACTTATGGACGCAGATGGAAAGTGAGAAAGGGCAGAGTGAGATAAGAAATAGCTTTAGAATGGTAGAACAATAATACTATCAGTTTCCAAAATTAAGTACAGGCCTATCTATGGCACTTTAACCCAAGCAAAAAATTCACAATCATAGTAGTTCTTGCATACTTTTGCAACTGCCAGAAGGAGAAAGCCATAATTCTAACAATACCTGTGACAAATTAAAAGCCCCATTCTCTTTAATCATATCTAGATCCAAACTTGTTTATAATTATTGCTTTTTTTGATGGATGTCCCTCCCAGAAGGACAATGACAAATACTGAGCAATGCTTAAGAGCACTCAACACTTAGGACTCATCCATTCATCATGAAGCTTCTAGCATACCAAAGTAGCACAAATTTTGCTATTTCCCTTCTAACCAATTCCGAAATGCTTCTAGAACCATTTGCTTCTACAGTTGGAAGAATGCATAGCTGATAAGTGCAAATTTGGGCAAGTGGTGACTCTAGGGGCTTCAGGGAGCAGTGTCTCCTAGTTAAGATTGCTTTCATTAGTCATGCTTTCAGTACTTGCTCTGTTGCATCATAATATATTTTTTTGCTTTCTAAGTTTGCTATATTGAATATAGCAGTTCTTCATGAGTATTTACACTTTGCTAAGTATTGATTACATAGTCCCTTGTCATAAAGCTTGATTATCATACATTTTGGAACATTTGACCATAGTCAAAAGAACAATATTCCTTTCATTAGCTATATACCCATAGTCCCTCCCTTCCGAAAACTTGTAGAAATTATCACTGTTTTTGATCAGTCTTTTAAAAATGGAAACCCTATTTCTACATAAGGTATTGTAAATTTGGTCTAAGGTAGGGGTGCCCAAATTATGGCATGCAGGCCATATGTGGCCCACCATCCAGTAGTTATTGGCCTGCATCAAGTTCTGACAATTTAGTTGTATATCATTTGTGTCTTTATATATTCTCACAAGGGTTGAAGAAATGTCTCATAATGATAAGTCAAGTGCACAGCATCATTGCTACCATTGAGCACAATGTTATTAACATCATATATGTAGGCTAACTAGAAATCCAAACAGTATAAACATTTACCAGTGCTACTTAGAGTGCATGGCCTGGCCCATTCCCTACCATGCTGTGTCTGGTCCTTACTACAAAAACTTTGGACACCCCTGGTCTAAGCATACCAAACCATACTGTTGTAGGAAATTGTTTGTACCAGTTAATTACATTGGCCTTAATCAGTTCAAATTTAGTAATTCCCTTTTCAAGTAGGGTAGTGAATGTCAGTGAAGTCATATTTTAGGTGAAATATTTTATGCTTCTAGAAAATTAACATACAGTTTTACTGAGACCAAAGTTGAATGAATTTGTTCATTTTTGCTAATTTATTTATGTAATGAATATTTTGATATTTTATACATATTTTTTATGTGATAAGGTATTTGATCTTATTTGCTAGCAATAAATTTTCAGGTTTTTCATTCAAGTCTAATACTGTCAAACATGCAATGAAGTTGCTCTGAAAATTTGGAACAGTTTTTGTAGTATGACTAGAATCTTGAGCAAAGGCCCTGAGCTGATATTATACTGATTCCTTCTAGTGACTGTGTAAATATTCCTGATTCATAGCATTTTTTCTGTGTGTTCCTAGTTGGATGTCTTGAGTCCAAGGAAAAGTAAGGACTCTGTTTACTCAGAGGTAATTATTGCTGGTGCACAAGTTTATGCAGAGAAATACTCTTTAAAATATGCTCATTGAAAAAAATGAGTATGAGTACATCAAACCCACAGGATAATATTTTGCAGATATAGTAAGTAGCATCAGGGGGCAGAGGTGAGTAAAAGTACTTTATTAAGAAACAAGTTTACAAGAACAGTAAGGCAAAGACAAAAAATTGTTTTCTTATTGAAAAAACATACATTTGGTCCACTACTTTTGCCAAGAATTTGCAAACTTGACTGCACCTTGGGGTACTTTGCCCCCTTGCCCCCAAACAACTGCTACTGGAAATGGTGCCATTTTCATGCCCCCTTCCCAAAAAAGCATACCATTATTGATGGCAGTGATTGATAGTAATTGCATAACCTTTGGTGCCAGATGTCATTTTGGAGGGAGTGAATACTCTATAGGAGGAATATTGTTGTAAGAATCAGGGCATCAAAACGGGGGGCAAGTGGCGCTTGATCCCCCCCATTTGTTCATAAAAGTACATGTTTCATTTTTTTCACCTGAGCTTATCTCCAACCTTAATAACCAGGCCCCTCCAATATGAAATTTGTTTCAACACCCCTGAGAATGCCTTGCTTCAATAAAATCCAGCCTGTATTAAGGTGAAGTCTTCCTTAACCCTAATCTCATCAGAGACATTATTGATCACAAGCCCACAGCACTCAAGAGAAAAGGAGTTCAACAAGTGAATGCTTGGGAGTAGCAGCCAGACCCAGGGGTTTAGAGCTGGGGGGCTCAGGGGTCTCAGCTCCCCTAGTTATTTTTTTCTTATTTTGAGGGGGTCTAGAACCCCCCTAGTTATTCGAAACAAAAACTGATTCAGAGCAGCAAATGACAAGGCTATGAGATGCTTGCTCATGTTCCTAAAATAATCAACATCACCATGACACTTTTTACAAGTGGTTTAAAGTAACATGCTTGAACAACCTAACTGTGATAATCCCTTTTTGTGGCCAATGTCAAAATTTTGAGTAAAATTCAATTTTCTGTTGTCACTGTGCAGCCTCCTTTCAATATGCCACATATAGAAAATATTGCAAATTTGACCTAACTTTAGATACAAATTGCAAAGTTTGCAATGTTTCCCTGACTTGCCACTATATATACAGTAAAGTACAATGCTTGAACAACCTAGCTGTGATAATCCCTTTTTGTGGCCAATGCCAACATTTTTATTAAAATTCAATTTTTTCTTGTCACTATCCAGCCTCTTTGCAATATGCCACTTATAGAAAATATTCCAAATTTGACCTAACTCTATATACAAATAGCAAACCTTTGCAATTTCTCATGGACTTTTCTCCACCCATACAGTAGTTTATAAGGCTTGAGAAAGCTATCTATGATAATCCTGTTCATGTGCAAATGTCAAAATTTGGAGTAGAAGGCACGTCCCTGACGAGATTAAGCTTTAGGGAGTATTCGCATAGCTACTCACACGCTATATACTTGAGGTCTACATCATTTCACTACAAAAGCATGTTAACAAAGAACAGTTCGTTTGATATTGAGCAATGGAAAATCTACAAAAAGAAAGTCGTTTACAACTAATGTCTGAAGGAACGCTAATGAACGCTGAGATTAAATCAAAAAGAAGAGATGGTCTTCGAACGACTTACGGGTTCGCCTTTCCACCATTTGCTTTTATAAGTAGATTTTCTTCCAATCGCAAAGTAATCTGTACGATTCTCATCTTTGAAACTGTTTGAGACAATTCCATGGTACTCCGGATACAGGCCCTAACCAATGAAAAGTCACTCCAGATATATCTTAAAAACAATGCAAGTATGTCCTCAATCAAAGAGAATGAAACTAGCCAAATCAACACAGAACGGTTGACTTTCTGAAAAGCGCGATTGAGTTTACGGTGTGATACATGGTCAAACAGCAAACCATTTTAGGGGGGACAGTCTGGTTTTGCTAAAAGAAATTATTTGCCAATATGGCCAATGATATTTCACATGATATGATAACAAGCAGGGACAACTTTTTGGGGATGTCAGTGGGTTTGTTCTGTGCGATCTGTGACCTTTCTTTCTTTCAGTCACAGTACCTAGTAGATCAAATGGTTCTGGACCCAGCAAGTTGCCCTGCAAAAATACATTGTACTACAGTTCTTGCCTTGCGAATTTTCAAGGTTGTGGGGGGGGGGTTACTCATGCCCATCATACCCCTGTTAAGTTTCATCCCTGATAAAACAAGATATCATGTAGCAAGAACTTCATCGTGCATTTGCAAGTTTCAAATCTCAGCCCGATCTTCATTCAGTTTGCTAGTCATGGTTGGTCATAGATGGACACTTTTTTGAACGCCCTCCCCCCTCCCCAAACGAAATTGTCAAGGAACACCGCTGTTACTAACTCATTCATGACAGTGAAACTAAATGGCCAATGGAAAATCAAATCCAGTTTTACAAGAACTATGTCTGGTGCATGGATATCCAGGGATTGGCCTGTTATATGATTTCCAAACATATGTATTTGAAGCCAAGCAGTGCTAGGAAAGTGGGGAGATGCATTGTAGAGATTATAGCTATAATTTCAGAAAAGCTTGTGTGTGGATCATATAAAATGCTTACCGTGACGATTGTGTAATGATTTGGAAATGTCTTTGTTGGGTACTGTGAAATCATGTATTTTGCACGAACCCCATTTTCAGCTATGGAACAAGGCAACGTAGATGGTAATTAAGGAGTTAAGGAAAAGGTTGTCGATACAATGTATTTACACTCTTTGCTGCAAATATTCTTATGGCAAATTAGCCATAACAGTAGCTTAGATTTAATTGGGGCTTTGTTTTTCCAAGGCAATCTAGACCTTATAATTCCAGAGTATCTCAGTTTTGATAGATCCATGCTAATCCGGGAGACAAAAGAAAGGAGAAGCCAATACAACAGTAAGAATTTAAAAGAAAAATCTACAATAAAAACCAAATGAAAAGTAAGAACAAAAATGCAAAAGAACAAAAAAAATCTATAAAAACAGAGTTACTCGTTTTGTCCTTGAGTGAGTGCCTCATAGAATATATGGCAAGACCTCTTTTCTTCAGCCCTACTCGTTTTTGTTGGTTTCATGATTATCTTACAATTTCCCAGTTAATCATATCTATAAAATTATTCATATTCATAATCTTTATACACAAAATCTCTTCAGCATAATTAGTATAAAAAACTACAAACAAAGTTATACATACAAAAAGTAGACATTACAATAGAACAAACAAACAAAACCTATATAGCGCGGAACCTGCTCTTCCAGGGGGTCGTGTTTAGTTATGTCTTGCTCTTCATATGCAATTTTATTGCCTTTTGAAAGTATTTATTGTTACCAACCCACGTACATCACGTATGTGATAATGATCATGAATCATCATAATAATTACACACTCAAGCAATAATTATCCAAATCGTCACTAGATTTACAATCATCTTGGCCAAATAATCACCACAATATCGGTACTTGAACACACTAAATTCATCATTACATTCATCAACATTACTATCAGTTGAATCACCATCAAAGATCATCACTATCATCGTTGACTATTGATCAAATACAAACCTGCTTATCGATGAAATACGGACTCAGTCAAAGACAGTGCAAAGCAACTTTAAAACACTATGCATGCAAATCGTATTCATCGTACCTAATTTCCTGATGTTCGGTGAAAAATCCCTGTAAAAGTAATCCGATCTGAATCCGTCTAATGAAACCAGAATGACTGCTTGCCTTGAGAAGCTAAATTCCAAGCAGAAATACTATGAATTAGTTTCCTACAAGAAGAGTCAACTATCTACATGGGGATAAACAAGAATAATTCATCTGTGAATTCATCATCGCGTGTTAATACCTCCATTTCAGGGCCTTACGTCCAAAATTAGTGCATTTATATCTCTCTTGCTTATTGCTGCATAAAATTTGTTTAAAAACATTCCTATTAAAGTCTCACGAGCCATAGGACACAGTGAAACCAAAAGTTCTCTGCTGAGTTTCTGAAAAATTCAGCAAAAAAATTCTCGCACAACATAACATACAAGAGAGAAAAATAGAAGTTCATACAATCCGGAGCATTTCTGTACCCTTGTAATCTACAATTCAATGCACGTCCCTGTATGGAAGAGGCTCATGACAACACGCAGGGTCCCTAAGACTGTTAGTGCCAATCTGCTTCCAATTCATGTCCCTAATGGTTCTAGAATTCTTTACAGCAACAAGAGTGTAGCAATGGTATTTGTTAATGGATCCAAACCTTCGACAGGTGTAGGCTTTAGCTGTCGCATTAGCTGTCGCATTTACAATCACTGCAAATGAACCGTTCATCAGTCAGCAATAAAAATGCATGAACACATACACATGTGTGTATATATATATATAAATATATATATATATATATATATATATATGATTTTTATGAGAAGGTTAAGAAACTCTCTTACATGCTTAAAAAGAATCAATTTCCTGGAGGTTTACTAAATATCGTGATAAAGTTAATGCGTCCACTGCTCTTCCTGTAGATTCTAAGCCACCTGATAGTCTCTGCAGCCATTATTTTAAACNCTTCCATACCTTGCCTTGTCTAGTTTCGCCCAACGTAAAATACGCACCATGGCTAAACGGTATTGTAAAAATCTTAACATCAAATTGGTATTTTCTTCATTTAAAATTAAAAATTTAATGAATGTCAAGGACTCTGTACCTAGATCGTACCATTCTAATGTAGTATATAAGTTTATTTGTGCGGAATGTAATTCCGCATATGTTGGTAAAACGAGCCGACATTTGTCCACTAGAGTTCGGAACATCTATTTACAGACAAAAATTCTAACATCTTTAAACATTTGACAAGTTCCGATAAATGTAAAAAAGCTTGTAATGACAGTTGCTTCACAATTTTAGACTCAGCTAAAGCTTACCATCACCTTAAAATTAAAGAGGCTTTACATATTATGTGGGTTCAGCATTTTGACGTTCTATTAAACTTTTAATCGCCTCCCCTATTTTCTTTATAACGGTTGTCGTCCTTTTTCGAATATCTAATGTATATAGATATAGCTGTCCTAATGATTATAACCCTTGTATCAGCAACTGATGATGGATGATGAATCCGAAACATGTATTGTAAAATCAAGAGTATAGCTGTCTTTATTCGAATTATCTTGAACTTGATCTTACTGAGAAGCTTTGGACTATATAAATATATATATAAATATATATATATATATATATATATATATATATATATATATATATATATATATATA
>OLMO02000302.1:13136970-13147085 GCA_900291935.2 Cassiopea xamachana
ATATATATATATATATATATATATATATATATATATATATATATATATATATATATATATTTATGCATAGTTAACAGACAACAGTTGAAAATCGTGGTTACTTCTAAACGGGAACAGGAACAATTGTTATGTTGTTTAAAAAGACAGTCTGTGTTCACTTACCAGAGTATTTTTTCTCTTTGCTTAAACCAACAGCAAGTCCAATTGAGAGAGCGATTACAAATATAACAGCAACAACCTATAGAATTGAAAGATTTTGTTTTGTTTCTGCTTCAATGAAGCTTGATTTGATGATAGCTGTATTTGTGTGCTGGTAATATGTGTGAGAGCTTGGGAGCAAATTTTGTGTAAGATTGCGCGTGAGATCACTTATGAGATTGAGCACGTGTATTTGGGGATAGGTGATGGCCTGAGTGTTCAAGCAAAACCCCCGTATAGCATAAACTAGAGAAGGGAAATCAACACAAAACTTATAAGCAAACAAATGCAACTTGTTATCCCTTGCCTAATTTGCTATTCTGATTTCAAAGCACTAATCCTACTTCTGGAATTTCCACAAATCCGAAGAAGGCAATCATATGCACCAAGGACAAATGATGCTGAAGTGAAAAAGTGAGGAATCATTGATACAAAAATAAGATTTGAAGCATACGATAATCTTTGTAGGGTTCATGTGCCATATACACATGATTTTCTGCCTACAGGAAAACCAATTGTGGCTCTACTTCATCACGAGAACATTCAAATAATGAATTACTTCACTTACTGGTCAGGTTCTAAAATAATTAGGATTTGTTACTCATAATACTTACTCTTGTAATACTATATATAATAGATTAGAAATACTTGTTGAATTATTGTTCGAAAATAGTGGAATGTGATGCAGTTAGTCACATGACTAATCCCATTCTATATCAATATGTGTTATATATTCTTCTTGCGTTTATCAAAATAAAAGATTTCAACAATACTCTCCGCAATAATTTACGGCTATATTTCATATGTGCATCAGGTTCGTGCTCATAATACCAAAAGACAACGTTTCACCTTGTCCCCTTCTATATTGTTCGACAAATATACTAAATTTATATACATAAAAGATGCAACTTCTTCTACTTGATTGGCTGTTGCACTACGATACGTACCACTATAATGATCAACCTTTTTCTACTCGCTGATATTGATGGTTCCTGTGACCAATAAAGAAGAGGGAATGGTAATGATTATACATATTTTGCTGAGAAAAAGCAACCCCAATCAGGGGCGTCGGGAGGGGACACAGCAGATCATCCCGAGTCCCGAACCCAGAGAGGTGACCCTAGATACTATTTATAAATATATTAGTAAATATATTGTAACCATAAGCGTAGGAGGCAGGGGGTTGCAGCCCCCCAAGATGGGCAGAAATCCGATTCACTCGGGCAAATTTTCTGTAAGAATAATAGCGAATTTGGGCAACTTTTCTGCCTGCTCTCCAGCTCTATTTGATATCTCGGGCAGAAAATCTACAGCCCCCCTAAATCTGACATCCTCCTGCGCCCACGATTATAACCATTGGACTTTTGATTATGCATAATAGTTCCTAGCGAAAGAAGAACTTTTAAAAAATAACTAGGCGATCTCTGTTTTCGAATCAAAATTGTTAAAAGTTTTTACTATAAAACTTTTCAAATTTTATGATGACGTCACCGAGCCTCCCTGGTTTACATGCTCCTGATCAGCGGTCTACAAGCATTTGCAAGGCCCCTTAAAAAACATTAGTTTATCATCTGATTGTAACTCATGATAGTAGTTAAACGCAATATTTCAACTATGATACCGTTATGAGAATGTTATGCGCCCTCGTAGAAGATAGAAAAGTGTGCATTGTTCACACTTTGACTTCCTTGCCGTTGTTGATTGACAGCCGAGAAAAATGAATGTAACCATCTAACTGCAACACAAACAGCAATGCTACTTATTTCCAATGATGTGAAATTTATCCGGAAAACATGAAAAGAGAATTTTTAAAATAAAGAAAATTGACGAGGGAGCAAAAAGATAAGTGCGATGGTGATGATAAACTAATGTTTTCTTACGGGGCCTAATCTAAATCAAGCAAAACAGTAGGTTGTCTTAAATTCTGTTGCAAAAAATATATAAAACTCAGGGTACTTGTAATTTTTTAATCGCTATTGAATTTCGTTTTCAAAATTTCTAAACAATGTCTCGGAGCAAGTATGGAAACTGTACGAGGAAATGTAGCCATGTTTACGCTAACTGCCCCGCGAGAAAGAATCTAATGCTACCAGCTAGTTAATTGTCTAGCAGCAGTGGAATATCCTGTGAGTAGAACTTAGTTTCCTACGGAAAGCATGCAAGCAAAAGCAGGCAATAGCTGTGAGTCTATTGGTTCTATTTTGCAAACATTTCCTCATTAATGGCGGGCATCCTCTTTCGTAGACAAAAACCTACTAAGCTCCGACATTTCCAGACGAAATGGCGTTTACTGCAGACCAAACGTCTGTATAGACTGACTGCAAACCTTGGAATTGCTTAAAATACTGTGCTACACGGCGACAACGACGGTATGATATAGAAAGTAAACTGGCGTCCATTTTGCCATTGAATTTGCATGCCTCTCTCACTATGTCATCTATTTTCGATACCTGTTTTCAGCATTTTTACCTGATACAGAACATCATCTTCATTGAATTGGGAAGCAGGTGCTTCATCTTCCTCCGAATATTGCTTATATTCTCCATGCATATCCAAAACATACAACAAGCGAGTTACTCAGTAAGCGCTCTAATTTCAGTTTGCAAGTCTACTCATCGAAAAGGGGGAACACCAGGTGTGCGGGTATCCCCCTTTGCTACAACAATCACGAGTGCATTTTCAATGAATAATAATGTTTAGCTTCGAAACAAAGAACATATGTGAAAACCTGGTTTAGCTTGATCCCCCCTCGTACTATCTATGATCTATCCAGACTTCTATTACGCATGTAGCGTTCGGGATCAGTTCTTCATTTACGCAAAATACCTTATTTATCTTATATCAAAAGAAAACAAGAAGAAAACAATTCAATTTGGGTTTCGATTCTCCCGTACTGGGTTTTGTAATGCTAAACAAGTCTTTCATCATACACTAAATTGAAGTGTAAAAATTGATGCTGAAATAGGAGAAGAAAAGCAATGTTATTCCCAAACAAAATAAAAGGTAGAGTAAGCCAGAGATCAAGTGGTAAATCACTGGTCTATACCATCTAACATAACAATAGCAATTTTGCATAACATAACCCTTGAAGAAGAATTAGATGAAGTGAGTGCATTTTCTGGAGTTATGTTATATATAACTCCATGTTGTGAAAAACTCATACGGGAAAAATAGGGGCTGGGGGATACGAAATGCCAAAAGTTTAGTGAAATAGTTCTACTATTTCACTCTCTGATGAGTATTTCCAGAAACTACTCAAATAAACAAAGATTTAACGACTTTATCGAGCTTGGATGTTGCACTCACTGATCAATCTTAGACTTAAGCGATTTTGAACTATTATCTTTTGATATACTGAGTCAAGTTATATTTTGTACGCAGAAGCTAGTGATGATGGAGGAGGGTGGGTCTCATGGAAGAATGTTACGTAATAAAGATGGGGGTATCAGCTCTAATGTGGCCAGCCTTTACAAAGGGAGTGGGGATCAAAATGGCAGTTTTTCCCGTTACATACTTTTTGAATGATCCCAAACCTAAGTATTTTTGTTTAAAACAAGAATGTACTCAGGCAAACCTAAATAGGCCTACGTATGGCAGCGTTTCTCAAATAGTGGGGCGTGACCCTCAAGGGGGCGCGATACAATGCTAGAGGGGGGCTTATGGCCTTGAGGAACAGGTATACATATACAATTTCTATAGATGTTCTTATTTATAGCGAGTAAGGGAAGCGAATTTTTTCTCTTTCTATTGGGGGTCTTGCAAAAAATATGTGAGAAGCACTGACGCAGGGTAAGAACTTGAAGATTATCGACTCCGGAAGAAGGATAATTACAAGGCTTCACTAGTTAGACAGCATGTGAAGCCAAAACCTGCTGCCGCCTGCAGCCGGTCAAAATAGAGAGGGGAGTTGCAATCGTCATGACTGCTTTTTCAGCCGAATAAACGAGGTTCCAGACAAGATCACTCTATTCTATTGACCTTTTTGTCAATTTTCACTCTGCAAAGTCTTACCTGACAGGGTCGTCGATGGAGGGACCTGATCACCAAGGTCGTATATAAAGCTCAGGTAGTGAAGCATACTACTTCTGAGAAGAGTGGGGGGCAGTGCCTCCCCTTCCCCGGTTTCGACACCCTGCCTGAGACCAAGTTCACGTGTGCAAATTTTCCCCATTGATAATCTGATAGTTCTGGCTGGAGCATTGTGGCTTCAAAAACAGGCCTGAACAATCTGATGAATGGGAGGGGGGCTCACTCATTCTGGGTTTATTCATTTTGGATAGGGCACCCAAAGGGGCTAGCCCACTCACCTGCCTTGCCACAACAGCCCTAAGTGCTGCAGTGCTGGGATGGCGTAAAATACACAAATTGCTGCACGAAGTAAAAAATTAATTACCGACGAATTCGATGGATTCAATAATCAAGAACATTCGCTAGCGAGCTGTTGAGCTCTCAGGAGCAATTAAATCAATATTCCTGGCTGCTTTGCACCAGCATGCCCAGGCCATGCTAACATCGACAAAGCCAAAACTTGTAATGCTCAAATATGTACGCAACATTACCTTCGTTTTTATTTGTAAACCTTCCATTTCTTCGATGCTTGTGCGTAGTTCTCGATTGCTTTTTCAGGTATGACTACACTCTCATCTCCTGCTCTACCTTCAGACTACGGCTAACTACTTCCTACCAACTTCCAACAAGCCAGTACATAAACTAAGAGGAGAGTGGAACGGGGGTACACAACTACTTTATAAGGTCCTGAGACAGGTAGCCAGAGTCTGAAGGTACTCTTTGGTCCCGAATAAATGAGGGGTGTCCTAATAAGCAGGGGGCTGGAAAAATCCTGAGGGTGATATAAACGGGGGTTGGAAGTCAGGGCTAACTGTGCACCGACCAGCATCATCATCATCATCATCATCTCGTACCCTTTGTATCCTGTCTGATAAAGACATTGATTGCCTCATGAGTAAACTTTTTCCATGCTTTCCTGTCATACACGTTTTTTTTTTATAAGAAAATCATTATTTTGCCTCAGCCTCAATTTTCTTAACATTTCCCGAAATTGAGCCTCAGATTTTCTTAAATTTTTCTTAACTTTTACTGAAATAAACTGGCTAGAGTGGTTTACACTGTCGTTAATAATATTGTAAACTTGAATTTGAATTCCATCTACAACATTTTGAATGCAATAAAAACGAAATGCCGCTTTTTGGCATATAAAAAAAATAATTTTGGAAATTGAGCCTCGTGATTTTCTTACGATTTTCTTACGATTTTCTTAAGATTTTGACGATTTGAGCCTCATTTTCTTATAAACTTTTTCTTATAAAACAAAAACGTGTATGCGTCATGGATAAAAGTGGTTTGGCTTTTACCGAATTGTTGTAGGTATGTTTGTTGTTGTCTCCCTCGTGCTCTTTTCCAGGTATCAATCCAGTTAGAGATAGATGTGCCAACCAGCACAAACAAAAAGTTGTGATAAATATCACTGCAAGCAAATACAGTGGAATTCCACTTTATCACCGTGCCAAAATATGCAACAGTAGTAAGCATAAATTAGCATAGTTTACGACAATTTAAGACATGCATTGGAGTTCACAGTTAGTAGCAAGGTAGTCCCAGTGGCAATGGAGGAGCAAGAGGGGCTCGTGCAGGGGCGCGCCAAAATAGGCGGAATCTAGTTCTACACTTTTGCCGAATCTGTCAGTAATTCTGTACTTGTCAGAAAAAATTGCGTAATGATCATTGCTTGTGGGTAATTCTGGGATGTTTTGTAGCCTGTCGTTCTTTGTTACATTCCTCTCTCCTCCGAATAAAAATGACAGAATTGATCACCTCTGTGCGTAGAAGTGTTCAACATCGTTTTTACTTCCAAAACATGATGATGAAGCAATAGTTAAACTCTTAGAAAAGTAAAATATTTCCTTCATTCGATGATGCAAAACTTTATTTTTTTGGGTGCTTGTCAAAGGGAGAATTGCTTGTGGCTAAACCAGAACCAAGAAAACCGATCCCATTTTGATTTACCTTACAACCAGTCAAACTGTGGGTTAACGGGATATCACTTAATACTGTATCACTTAATCGTTAATTCAGTTACTCAACCACAATACCAACTTTTTTACAGGCTTCTAGAAAAATTTAAAATCAATAATAAGCGGGGGCCTATTAAGAACGGGGGATTGGAAAATTTAAGACAAAATAAGCTGTAGGAGGTCGCTTATTCGGGACCTAAGAGTAAATAAGAGAATATACGTAAACAGGACAATAAATCAAGAGTCAATAGTCTTCATATAGCCTATTGGCTTTGTTTTCCATTTCCAGTTTTCTGTGTGAAACCTCACCCCCTAGTTGTTTCCATTACTCCATTTCTCTATCCATTTGATCAGGCTGCCGTGAAGGAGGGGCGTGGGGCGTCACACCCACCTGGAAAAAGCTCTGTCGACGAATGTTGCTTCTTATCAGCAAATCGTACGCCTCCCGGGGGCATTCTGCAACTGTTAAGCCTCAGTCAAACCAGCGCAACATTTTTCCAAAGTGGTCAAGCCAGTACAACAATTGTGCCAAACATTGGTGGATATATCAACGACCAAAATAACCACAGAATCTGATGTCATTCACGATGTCATTCACTCAAACTCAAACTTTCTATGGCAATTGCAAAGAGCGAAGAGAGCAGTGTACTCTCCAGTCCGGAGTAGACGTCCCACCCCAACTGGTTTTTGAAAAAATGTACACCATCCCCGCTTATTAATTTTGATCCAAGATGGCATTGCTGGATGAGCGCATAAAAAGAGAGAAATTGCTGTCAGAAGCACTGTCAACGCAGCTAAAAGCCGTACCAACGATGGTAGTATTTAGAGAGGAAGATGCAGGCACGTAGGAACAGTTATTTTTGCATATTCAGAGTTTTCACGTGTCCCCTGTGCCCCCAACTTTTCAAAGATTCGGGCAAAGTCCCCCTTTTTATGTAACATAGTTGCCCTGTTTGAAAATTCTGAAAATGCCACATTTGTAGCCTACTACTTTAGCTACTTTAGCTACTTTAGCCACATTTGTAGCCAAAGTAAAGGGCGTAGTTGTCACCAATTTCTTGATGACTCTGCCCCCAAACCCCCGTCCTTCTGCATTAATTCAACAACCTTCCTTCATTTCAAATAATTCTAGCTGCCACGCCCATATTGTCCACAAAATCTTGGCCCATAACCCCCAGAGGGTATACGTTCGTTCTGCCAATGGTTATTGCTACGAAAACGCAGGCTCTTACTCTTTTTTCGATTGCGCCTCCAAAATCACCCCCTCAACATTTCCTTCTTCCACTGCTTTTTCATTCTTTTCCTGTGTTCTTTAACATCTAAACTCGTAATTCAAATCCCATTACTGCTCAGCAGCCTCGTCGTATTGCTTGTGAAGTCCAGAAAGAAGACACGTAGATAAATATATACAAAACTTGATACCATATATGACTATTTACAAATATGACGATTGATAACGTAAAGGTAGGTTAAGCATAGCTTGAACGTGTATAGAAGTTGTAAAACGTGAACCGAACTGAACTGGTTTTGATATATACAATACTATATAAATGTCAGAACACTAAAATAGTCTCCAGGCTACTAGAGCCACTAGTTCCCAGACCTCAGTATTTGACATTGCTACAATTGAACTACTAAAGAAGTAAAAGTCATTCGCCACTTGCATAACGCCATATTTGCCGCTTTTGAGACTCACTTCCCTTCTCGTATGCTGCGCACTATTCCCATTTTTAATGGAAACAATCATATGTCATTCAATTGAACTACAATTACAAATCTCACTATTACAAGGTAATTTGCAATTGGCTAGCCTGAGTTACAATACATGCAAAAATGTAAATAACAATTGTTGTATATAAGACAAAACAAAAAAGAACAAAAATGCTAAAAGCAAAGTAGATTCGGGTTGTCCCATGGTTGGTCTCTGCAACAGATGTAGTAGGTTGTTCGAATTGAAATTGTAGATAGTTTAGACATGAGAAAACGTTTGTGTTGGTTGTCGATAGAGAGAGAATCACACATTTTAAGAAATGAAAGACATGAGTTAGCATAGATCCCAAGAGAGGCCATTGAGAGATTTACAAAGGTGACAGATTTAGATTCAAGAACCTGTTTCTTATGTATTCTTATGTCTTCTTAGTTATAGCGCTGTTTCCAAATTAATTTTTGGATAGTCAATACAATATCTATTACTCTGTTTCTCTTTTGATTTGTTTTATGATGACGTAAGACATCAACAAAGATTTCAATATATTCCGTTGATATTCAGACGATGTTGCACCTTTGGTAATTAGAACAATTTCAGAATAATCTGACTGAAAACCAGAAAATTTAAGACTATTAAAGCTCATCAAAGATAGGTATTCTTATAAACAAGGTGTGTAACTCTCCATATAAATTATGTACTAGCATAACAAATCAAGGCAATCCCCTCCTCCTTAGAGGCGATACGCAACGGGTGAACGACCCCTTAGGCAAACATACACCAGGCCTAGGTAGTTCATGCATCCTTTTTATAAGAACATAGCCATGGGTGTAGGAGAACGTCCAATTTTGGGGGGCTGTAAAAGCTCTGTACATTTCCTGTTCGAATGTCCTATTGTTCTTTCAGAACATTTACCCGAGTGAAACGGATCTCTGACCAGCTTGGGGGGCTACAGCCCTCTTGCCCTTCGCCTCCTACGCTTATGAACATAGCCCACAAAAATACCACGGCTCAAATTTGCTGAGACTTGAGAATAATTTAAGCATAATGCAATCCTGTTCTGCTCTTGTTTCTTTATGATGAACTAGCACATCAGTAAAATTAGAATTGCTGTTCTTTGAGTATTGAGGTCAATTCACTTTTTTCGCTTAAACAAATGAGAACATTCTTAGCTGCAAAATTAAAAATCTTTTAGAATGCTGAATTTCGGAGAAAAATTTACTATTCTTGGGAGAATTATATAGTTTCTGTGCAACAATGCTAGCCGCAGCTTTCCACAAGCTGAGCGAAAAATTACTGGGATTGTCGGTAAACATTTTCGAACTCTTTAAAATTCGTAATTACAAGATAAATCACTAAGACAAAGGAATACAGTTGGGAAAAATGCCTCATAAAATTAAATAAGAACACAGCAACCATACAAATGTAAATTTACTGGCCAGCATGAACATAGTAAGCAGTGGGGAGGAGCAATAATTTACTAATGCAATTCAACTCAATTTCAAGGTACGCCAATAGGCCAACCAGCAAGCTGAAATTGCGACTAAATTGAGAAACGAGCTAGTTTGCAGCTGGACTTACACGATAAAATTGCCGAATGCATTGCCAAGTAGCTTACATGAATAGAGCTGGAATTTTCTCTACATGTGTGCAAACTTGTTGAAAAGTAGGCAAGCCAGCTTTGCACGAGGAAAAATCTATCACAGGAAACTTGTTGTTCAAAACCATAGAAATAAGAGGACTAGAATGAGCGCTCTATTGTTCCCCTTTTGTTTTGTGCATAATACACATGCAGAGCAAAGATGGTACCAACACGTTGGCAAAAGATGTGTGTAAACAAAGGACTCGCAGTGAAAAGAGTTTACACCGCTCCTCCTTTTTTGCTGCTGGATTGCAGTAAAGCAACAGAATATCGAGAACAAGTCATATTGTAGTAAGTAGTACCATAAGTATTTGAAATTAATTTATTTTCAACCATTTTTAGTTGATTCATTTACAGGTATCGACTTCAGAGCGTAGCAATGTAGGTCGAAGTTTATCGTATCATCTGACTTGGCATTAGTTTTGACTTGCTTTTCAGGCAAAACCTCTACTAATCTTTAAACTTTATGGTATTTTGCTTATTCCTTCTGCTTTGGTATTTGCATCGTGAAAAGAAGTTTTGGAACGTAGACGAAGGG
>OLMO02000302.1:13155810-13173580 GCA_900291935.2 Cassiopea xamachana
AATAAATATATATATATATATATATATATATATATATATATATATTTATATATATATCCTTCATTGGCTTAAGACATATTAATAATATAATGAACCACTGTACAGTAAATTTATTTAAGGAGGCTGCATGTCTATTTGCGTGAGATTTATAATGCTTCCCGACCTCTTCAAAGAATACTACATGTTATCTGGTGAGGTAGGGTGTAACATAATCAGAGTGTATTTACCTGCTCTATGCAATCCTTTGCAATGGGAAAATACGAATAAAACACTATGCCAATGGTAAAGTATGTTCCAACTGTTAAAATGTAGGCAATAGTCAGATCACGTGTCTAAGAGAGGAAGGAAATTGAAAGATAAGATGAATGTAATGAAGCCTTACTAGATAAATTGCTTTCCAAAATAACCGAAAAATTCATAACAAAATCAACGTATTTTCACTTAGTAATCTGTATTTCAACGTATAATATGTACTTCAATAGGAATTTTACATACACGTTCATACTATGGCTCCTAGGCTAAGCAATTGCATGAGAATCAACACATGAAAATAGTACACACAACAAAAGTTCTTTCCTTGTTGCACTACATGAGGTACTACATCATACGATAGAGATTATGGGTCATTCAATTAGTACGTACGTACCAAAGTGGCAAAAATTTGATCCCCTCCCCCCATCGTATGCACACGTACGCTTGTTATGACCCCCCATTCTGTATATGCTCTTTCCCGTCTGAACCCCCTCCATTTCTAACGGGAAAGCTTTCAAATATCCAATCAATAAGTTCATAGAAAAAACATGAAAACATTAAAAGAAAACATGGATAGCTTGTAATGTCGATAACTTTTGACCTATACAAGATATAAAAATTGCTCCTTCTGGAAATGTGAATTGAAGACTTTTGAACATGCTTGCAAAATATTTTTCAATTATCCGATACTCTGTTTTATCAGTTTTTTCGCAAAGAATGTACGCTTTTTACCACCAAAACACGCTTCTCGATGCTTTTCGAACGAATTCTCGCAACATTATTGGCAGGAATCCTTCGATGATTCCTTTGCTCGCCAATCAAGATATGACGCTTATGCTGATCGTATCCAATTTCTCTCTAGAATGCTCCTCTGTCAACTAGGGCATAGTGCGGCTACCCACACCGGCCGATTTTGCCAGTTTTTACATACAAGTAAAAATTGCCAAAACATACTAGTATATGCATGCATAATGGTATACACGCTTTTTTTTATAAGAAAATCATTATTTTGCCTCAGCCTCAATTTTCTTAACATTTCCCGAAATTGAGCCTCAGATTTTCTTAAATTTTTCTTAACTTTTACTGAAGTGAAACTGGCTAGAGTGGTTTACACTGTCGTTAATAATATTGTATACTTGAATTTGAATTCGATCTTTAACATTTTGAATGCAATAACGATGAAATACCGCTTTTTGGCCTATAAAAACACTTAAGTTTGGAAATTGAGCCTCGTGATTTTCTTACAATTTTCTTAAGATTTTGACGATTTGACCATAAACTTTTTTCTTATAAAAAAAACGTGTATATCATGGGTGGCAAACCCGCGGCTCTTTGCCCAGTTTCATGAGGCTCTTCCATGCATATTAAAGTATGTGTTTCTAATATATGTTTACTTCGTTTGGTTCAATGAGATATTTTCGTGTGAGAGGAAAGGATGGGGTTGATGCTCATGTATCCTTATATATTTGATGTGGCTCTTTGTGGCATCAAAGTAAAGTATGCGGCTCGTAGCCTCTCACTCGTTGGCCACCCCCTAATATAAAAAGTAGATGATATGATACCATATGAGCTGAGCACATTACAGTATATATTTTACTTATATAAGGTATCCTTTCAAATTACATAATTATGGATCTCAGTGCATTTTCTTATATTTGAAAAACTCATTACATCTGTAAAGTAATAAATCACGGAAATCCGAGAATTCCATGGCTAATTAATGATAATGGATCATGCTAAAAATAATTATCTGCTCTTACTACTATTAGCTAATTATCTCAGTATTTATTTAACTGAGTTAACTACCTACTTGCTTATTTCCTACATTATTAGCTAACCTACAGTCTACAGTGAGATGGCTACTTGTATACTTACACCAAAAATATAAGATCGAAGTTTCAAAGCCATTGTCAATATACATTCAATGTTGGATGAAGACATCCTGTGTTTCAGTAAAAGAAATATTCCCTAACTTAGAAAATGTTCTTCTGTCAACAAAGTACTGCCCTAAAAAACGATATCAACAATGAATCATTTTCTCTAAAAACTAGGGCCCCATTTACACTATACCGTCTTCTATCTTTGCGTTGCGTCATGGAATGATCTCTGTCGGATAGGGCGATCATTTATACTATCCCGGGTAGCGTTACAGCAATACGGCGTGACTTTCATATCACCTACAGAGCAAAGTGACTTTCCTCCTATTTACGGAGCGTCTCCTACCGGATAGCTTTGGCATGGCGTAAATGGTACCCCCTAACCAATAGAAAACTCTCGGCGCAACGATAGCTATCCTGTATAGTGTAAACGAGGCCTAGGAGACTTTCTCAAACGGAATTAGCAAATCTTAATTGATCTTACGTTGTTCTCTGGCTTCTCCTGATTCCTCATGATAGATAAAACAGCATTATGCATAAACATTGCTAAGGCGAGTGTTCCAGTCAATGCAGGAAATTTAGGACTGAAAACTGACGAAACTCCAAAATTAGCATCAAAATTCATTCTCAATAACTTCATAAACGTAATCAACAATTTTCTGGAAAAAAGGAACAACGATAACTGCTAAAACAAGATAGAGGATACAAATTACAGATAATAATAGCACATTGATGCGGTGCATCCTTGACAAACTGCCAAATGGAAGAGGCAGCCGACATGAATAATATACATGGGGTACCGAGAGGATAACTGTGGCAAGGAAAGCACACAGAGGTAGTTAGATGAGATAGAAGTGATGCACATAAATTGAAGAGAGTATAGAGCCCATTATAAATAGAAAAAACTAGTGTCAAGTTATCAACACTTACGTGGAGTTTTCTCATGATTAGCCGTGCTGTCAAATGCTAAATGAGGACCCCAACTTGCTGATTTAACAATGACGAATATCACGATGTAAACGACAGAAACAGTACCTAGAAAAATCCACATTTATTGATTGTGGAAAAAGACAGGTAACTGCTCAACAAGAAGAGGTGTGCACTGATAAAAAACAGAGCATTTCTGCATTGCACGACTTAGCATAAATATGACATATATCTAACGACGAAAAATGAGCATGAACAATATGAATACATCAGGAATTTTTAGGTAAGCTCTCCTTGCCGAAAGTGTTAACAGATTTTCAAAATAACGAAATTTACAGCAATATGCCTAGGATTTATTAAATATACCAAAGGGACGCTTGTTCAGTTAAATTAAAGCTTCTTGCTGTAGAGGGAGATGGGATTCGGCATATACAGTGGTTCGATTAAATAGTCTGTTGATACTACAGAACTTTACCACAGCATGAAAAAGCGGCAACATTCTTTTGGCATACTTAAAAGTTTTTTTTCGTCCGACACTCATCAGAGTATGAAAACGTCGGATAGTGACCTAAAGGTTAACCGAGATATATACAATATACAATTGTAAACAATGTTAATAGGTCCTAACTGGTCGCACTTGGAGTCTATTAGACGCATCCTATCACATTAACCGCATCTGGATATATATTTCGGTTAGCTTTTCGGTCACTATCCGATGCTTCATACTCTGATGAGTGTAGGACGAAAAAAAGCTTTTAAGTATGTCAAAAGAATGTTGCCGCTTTTCGTGCTGTAGTAAAGTGCTGTAGTATCAACAGACGATTGAACTTTTCAACAATTGAAGAAATGGTTGCTATCTACTGAATTATATTACCTCCCAGAACATATCAAGACTTTTACTGTACTGCATTACGTAATATTTGTCCTGTGACTTATTTCGAGTTGACAAACGTGCACAGGCAAGAGTGTTAAATCTTACCTAAGGCATTGAACTTTGTAAAAAATGTCGGCGATTTCAGAGAAGATAATGGAAACAATATGAGCAACAGATAAAATGGGACCGTCAAATGTTCCTGCCAAAGATGGTAGAACAACGAGCTGTCAGTTGGCTCTAGGATATCTGTATTCGCTCTGAAGGGAGACAGCCGTGATGGGCAGAGCACTGTTGAGGAAACAACAAAAGTTATGGCATCAAGTTAGAAAGTACATTTAGAAGTAAGTTGATGGGATTTTGATGATGTTGAAGGAAAGGGTAGCTAGAAATACATCCAACTCCACGGTAAAAAACATCATATTATGTTTATTGAAAATGCAAGCTTGCAAATGAGGTCAAATTATTTGCACCGTATCTTGGATTTCATACTAGGTCAAGATACGGTTCAGATAATTTGACCTGATTAGAGAGGACATTCACTCTGAGCAATTGGTCTGTGAGGTAGGGTAGCCAGCTCCTTTCGTCATCGTCTTTATCTCCTCAGTTTTGCCACCAGGTACCCATTAGCTGCTGGGTGGGCAGTGAGCGAGCATTCAGTCAAGGTTTGAATGTGACTCAAACAATCGACACTCCAGTGCGCTCTAACCGCTATGCTACCCCGCTCTACAACTGATTTAATTTCATTTCTACATTTTTTAGGAGGGTTACCCTTCAGCATAGCTGGTTGTCAAGGGACCCTCCTTTACAAAGAAAAAATATATGCAAGCTAAAACATAATCCTATAATGTTACGAAAGAAACAGAAAAGTAGCACAAAGCTTGCAGAGAAAAATTCAATTAGGCCATAAACAAAACTTTTGATAGCATACAACAAGACGATGTCAAGCCAACTTTCCTTTTTTGTTACTTTTAATACAAAAAATAAGAGCAAACCTTCTGGCGTAGATAATCCAGTGGAATTGAATGTGGTGTTCAAGACATTATCTTTGGAAAAAGCCTCGTCTGCAAAACAATACATGTTTTTTTTATATAAGAAAAAAGTTTTTAAGAAAATGAGGCTCAAATCGTCAAAATCTTAAGAAAATCGTAATAAAATCACGAGGCTCGATTTCCAAAATTAAGTGTTTTTATAGGCCAAAAATCGGTATGTCGTCGTTATTGCATTCAAAATGTTAAAGATGGAATTCAAATTCAAGTATACAATATTATAAACGAAAGCGCAAACCACTCCAGCCAGTTTATTTGAGTAAAAGTTAAGAAAAATTTAAGAAAATCTCAGGTTCAATTTCGGGAAAAGTTAAGAAAATTGAGGCTGAGGCAAAATAATGATTTTCTTATAAAAAAAACGTGTATGTAGTCAAAGAAAAGAGTGTAGCATAGTTAATAAGCTAATGAAACCTATATTTCCTTGAAAAATAAACAGTTTAGAGTTACAATTGAGTAAACGCTAGGCAAAACGGTTGAAAAATTGACCATCCAAATAAAGAAAAGTCTCATCCAAGATCAAGCTACTCTCAGAAATTCCGTCACATGTACATGATGCTGACGGCACCATAAACACAATACTTTTGTCGAATCACTGTCTCTAACTTACAGTGAATAAACTCCCCAACATTGTACAGGAAATTCGACAGCAACACCAAATAGACTGTTGTCACTCCATAAAGAGCTCCAAGTGAAAATATGATGCTTGTCAACTTTCCTATCTTTCCCAGGTAATGCTCACACACATCAGTGAATTCCAGTGCTGCATAGTTTGACTTGTCTACGGAGGCAAAAAAAAACGCTTTCAGGAATTGACACAAGAGGACAATTATTATACTCACTATGAAATTCGATTGTGAGTGATGTAGCCACCTCGTTTTGAAAAGCTATCAAATGCACGTTTCGAACACGCTTATCAAAGCGAACATATCAAACCTTGATATAAACGTCTTGAATGAATTTGAATCATCGATGTTTGATTTTCAACGTGATTGTAATAGTGTGAACTAGTTAGTAACCTCTAGTGTGAACAGAGCTTAAGACAGAGATGTAGCCGTACCGAACCTCTGGTAAGTGACATTTCAAAACAGAGAAAATGAGGCCGAAAAAGAACCAAACAAAGAAGCAATGAAACAGGGGAGCAACGAGGAGGGGTTTGATAATGCCTCTATAAACAGGCTGCTCAACGAGATGGGTACTATCATCATTTCAATAACTCTCTATTCCAAGAATATTAAACTATTAAAAAAAGATCTAGCTAATATTCTACATCCACATACTTACTGAAGCTTAAGCAAGAATACGGTAAACTCTTTAAATATGAAAGTAAAAACAGTTGAAAAAGCTTTATCATTTATCAAATAATGGCCACTGGGTATTACATAGATATTGCGTGCAGTGGCATCGTTTTTTTGGAATCAATGCTTGTATTAACTAAGTGCATATTAAAAAGAAAATTTACAACACAAATAACAAATTATTGATGTAATTAAAATGACTGGTCATACTAATCAACGAGCATTGTTCTCTCATCCTGATAAAGTATGAAAGAACATGACCTCTAGGAAAATAATTAAACATGGGTATTTGTTAATAATTTAATATAACAATGCCACTAAGGAAGGAATGAAGTACAGTACAATAAGGGTACGAACCCATAGAGTCGGCGCCTTTCATGACTAGATAGCAAGTGTAAAAACAAATGAATCCCATTAGAACAATTGCGAATATACCAACTGCAAAACCACTCTAAAATGGAAGATCAAAATTACAGCCTCTTCGAATGCAACCTAAGTGAAGAAAGTCTGCCAGGTAGTAGCGCAAGGAAAAGAGTAGGTAGGTAGCTACTGATCACACTTATCTAAAAACATAAATAAAGTTAATTTTAACATAGGACTTATATGCAAAAATTAATTGGTATCAAGCTTTGAAACGATATCAGACGTAAAATTCCAAAACCAGTATCTTATCAAACTTCGAATCAGACAAGTGGACTTCAAGTAAAATAAGCAAGCACTGCTTTTCTGTCATCTAAAAAACTCTCATCTTAAGACCTTCAATTATCCTTCAGGCCAAGTGCTTGTTTGCAATTTAAGGCAAGTGCACGAACGCTATGAAATCTCACGTTTGGAAAATGTGCTTCCCATTTTATCGACTGTATCAAAACGTACAACAAATTTGTACAAAAACGATTAACACATTCCTATTCTCGATAAGTAAAAATAAAGCTGATTTTCCATAATTAATTGGTTCAAGTTCAATACAGTAAAATCTCTTGTCTGTGGATGGCAATGAAGTGATTAGATTCTCCAAGAAAGGCTTCTGAGGCATTGGCACTATACATTTGGAACAAATGTAAAGGTTAGACAAGGTATACATTCACAAGTAGGGGGCGTGGTCGCTAGCTTGGATAAATATGCTAATCTACCATTAGATGAGGTAGAGTGGAAAGCTTTCTAGGCAGCCGTCCTTAACTCCTCAGTGCTTCCACCGGGCTCCCGAATGTTACTGGGTGGACAGTGAGCGAATATTTGGCAACAATGCAAAGAGAGCTTCGTAGCATCGACTTTTTGCGGAGTAGATTTGTGCTCTAAAAATTGCAATACCGTAGATTCCCTAACAAGTACCCAGTTTCTATAAAACGCCCCCTAAAAAGCAAAGCATAGCTGAGATTGGTGGAATACAGGGCAATCCAATGGATCTCAAAAAATCTTGAAAATTGCACTAACACCCAAGGAATTCACTACAGGACTTATATTGGTACATAGAGCAGCAAACCGACAAACTTAAGGATGAATTCAGTTACAAGCAATCATACAAAAAACAGTACTATTGTGTCGAATCCTGTGAAAATACTACTTCCTTCCATTAAAAAAAAGAGACATCAGAGGTCAGTCAAAACGTATGTAACGGTAGAGGGGTGGGTGGGTATGAACTATTTTTGTGACAAACTGTTACGGAAAATATAGAGAATAGGGGGTGTAAGTTAATTTCACCAAAAATTCTAAAAATTACTCAAATAAACATAGAGTGTAAGACCTTGCTGATATTAGATCTTGCACTATCCTTAATCAATCTTTAATTTCAGTGTTTTTGACATACCATATTTTGCTATACTGCATCAAGTTATATTCTGCACACAAACAGAGGCTGGTACTGGGGGGTCTCATACCAGAATATTACGTAACAAGGCGGGAGTATCAGCTCAAATGTGACAAGCCGTTACATAGGGGGGTGGGGATCAAAATGGCAATTTTTTGTTATGTACTTTTTGAATAATCCCTTTAAATAAATGAGCCACTAAACAACATAAGCAAACCTGTGACACAGCCCATGGCAAACTCAACAGAGAAGAGCCCATCATAGTGTTCCATATTGCAAAACTAGAAATGAAAATTTATACATGATTTAAAGCATGGAAACAAAATAGCACCTTAAAAAAGGTACAATCCACAAGGAATGTAAAATACTAAATGCAGCCAAGGCAATAGGGCCTAAGCAGCAAACAAAACATCTCCAAAAGTAAGTGGAAGATATATGGTTGTGGTCACTAGAAACTGTAAACTATAGGCAATCTAACACTTATTAAAAGACATATAACTAAAATGATCACAAATCTCCAAGCAAAAGTTGCCAAACTACATAGAAGCTTGCTGAAAGCACAAACTATAGGTCCACTCTACAACAAATGCTTCTTCTCATGCCCAGGGCTACACCAATGATTTTGGGGCTGTTAGGCACACTGATGTTATGGGGCCCCTCCCATGTACACACATCTAAGGTGATGAGAGAAAATACTCACAAACATAAATAAAGGGGCATACAAAAAGCTGATTACCTTTTAGTATTCCAATCTAACTAGGCTTGTCACCCACCATCTAGCTAATCAATTGGGTGACTGGATATGAACTGGATATGTTTGATTAATTTCTTAGGCAACACAAACTGTCTTTATCTTGAATTTTATCTTCACAATGATGTTTAAAACCCTATTAGAAAACTTGGGGCCCCCTCGCTTATGGGCCCCTTGGCAAGTGCCCAGTGTGTGATGTGATTAGTGTGACCCTGTTTACTCCAGTGTGTGATGTGGTTAGTGTGGCCCTGCTCCTGCTCACTAGCAGTGGCTTTGTTAACAATGAGGACTTCTAATAAGGCAGGATATGCTCATTAGATCAATAATTCTTACACTTGTGAAAACTGTATTAATGCAGATATCAAAAATAAGTAGATGAGCAAATTTACATTGTGACCAAACTGCTTTGCTTGTATCCAGCAGATGGAAGGACTGGAATGAAAAGGTAAGCTGGAAGGACATGGTCAGGTATGATCTAAAAAATAAAAATACCCTTAACTTTACCATCATCAAAAGACTTAAAGCAAAAGGACCAACAAATTAAGAATTAGGATGCACTATAAAGAGGGGACAACTCTTGAGAATAAAACTCAAAAACACAAGAAGGATGATTTTTAAAGCTGTAGTGGGGCAGCAAATCTAAGGTTTTAGCAATTTGAATGGTGCGTGCCTTCTGAGTAACCAGTTCCAGTTCATACACAAATTAATAGCACCTGAATTTCAACAAGTCAAAGTCTTTAATTCAGCTAAATGACCATCTCAAGCAAGCCCCTGTCTGAAATACTCAAACCATTTCAACTGAATAGACTATGAAGTAAGTGTTATAGTGTAAAACAGAAAATCTAAATTGAGATAATGGAAGAAAAAAAGAAAAAATGGTGCAATTTGCAGTGAGGTGGTGACAAATCTTGATGAAAAGGACTCAAAAATACGAAACATTGGAGAGCAACAGAGTGACATCTACAGTTTACAACACAGTAAATTTCTGCAAAAAAATTCAAATGTATTGGTTTGCACTGTCACTACACATTTTATAACCTAAAACTAGTGTATATTGTTGCCTATCTTGTGCAATTACAACAAATAATGATAAAAACATACCAGTTTTTCTTTATGATGAAGTTTTGCATAATATCTATATCTTGTATGCTGAGCAATGAATTTCAGGGACTGGTTGTCTTGGTCTTCATATCCTGAGTTCAAATTGTTGACTACAAATGGGTCTCTTGAAGTTGGTGAGGTATGTGATAACAATGGTTCTTTCTCTGAACTCATTTTGGAGAAAAATGGAAACTGGAAAAATCAGTAATAACAATGTGTAACTTTTTCTTGAAAATTTATGTTTAAGAGGAAAGGAAACCAGAATGACTCAAAAAGCATCTACTTATAAATGCTGGTGCTAGCAACTCTGCTGAGCAATATTTTGATGTCATCCTGAACTTATTGTCAAGCATTCACCAACAGAAAAAACTTGAGTGGAGTGATTAAGCAAGAACAAATTTTGCATGATACTTTGAGTAAAGGAAATGAACAATACCGTTTCCAATATTGAGCGCACTTTCTTTAGGTGTTATATGCGAACTCAAAAGATGATAAGATACTATAATAACGCATCAGACGTCTAGCAAACAGGCAATCTATGCTACAAAATATAAAAATCCAGAATCTAGTCATTGAATTAGCGATTATAACTGGCCACATTTAGTTACTCTTTACCCCACAAACGTGTCTACCTTGTCAATTTAAGCAATCCGGGGAGCTATATGGCACGCTAGGAATAGTGTAGCCTGTCCATACAAGCACATTCTCTCGAGGAAGGCTTCCTCCTCATTGAAAGAAAAGTCTGAACTTTATGTCTTCGTTATCTTAGCGCCAGTAGAGCGTAGCGTCGTTGGTACGGCTGAAAATGTTTTCTTGACTCTAATCTAGAGAAGAGTGCGATGATTCCCTTGTATCTGGCAGAAGAAAACATCAATCCCTATCACATTTTCATTAAGAGTAATAAAATTAGTACCTAACACCACCAAGTCCTTCCTTTGGGGCTTCTCTTTTGCACCCCTTTATTCGTTCTCTTCCCTGATCATTTGCAACAAATTCTTGTTGTGGTTTTTAATTATGAACAGCAACAGCAACAAGCACTTGTCATGTGACCGGTAGACAATAGCCATCATCTGAGCAAAGTTAGCTCCCTGAAGTTCGAAAGTCAAGGTTCAATTACCAGAAAATATGGAAAAGTCTACGAGACGAAATCTCCTTATAATTCTACATTCACTTTCAGCTCCGAAGTCCACAATCGTGTTATACATGGAAGGAGATAGTCGAAAACAGGTGTAAAAGTAAGCATTGGTAGAGTAGGGTCGGAGTAAACTTTTTCAAGTTTCCCCAGTTTGTCCCTGAGATTTAAGAAGGCTAGTCCCTTTATATTTTGATTCTTGAGCATTGATGTCTTTTCGAGCACATTATTTGATAAATTCAGTTTTTAAACAGTCGCTTTCTCGTTTGTTTAGAGAGTTGTTTCTGAGATTACCTAAATTTTTGCTGAGTCTCAGTATTATTAACTTTTTCTGGCTTAAAGCCTAAGATTATTCTTACGTGTCAATGGCGTAACTTCGTCTGAAAATGAAAAGGAATATACTGAAGTTTTTGTTGATGTATTACTTCATCATAAAGCAAATCAAAACTAGAACAGAATAATATTTATTGTATTGATAGTCCAAAAGTTAATGTACAAACGCCTCAGTATATTTACGTGTAGAATACAAATCAGGCAATATAAGTACAAGGTTAATATCATCTAAGTCGAAGGTAGCGCTCATTAAACCCCAGAGTATGCCCCGGATAGAACTCCTAGGGGCAGTGTTAATGGTCAAGTTAGTTGAAACTATTTACAACGTTATGCAAGAGGAATTAAAGAGGCAAATTATTGAGAAGTATTATTGGGTAGATGCCATGGCTGTTTTGTTTTGAAGAACTGCAATTCGAATGCACAAGAATTATAAATATTGATGAAGCTCGAGCCTTGTCTTATTTTTGACTTAAATCATTTTTAAATTTCAGGGATTCTGAGCCTTAATACACGGTTTTTTTTAAGAAAGCGCTTGTAAGAAAGTAGTGCCTTAAAAAGTTAAGAAAGTTCAGTACTGGATTTTTGAGACGTAAGAAAGTCTTTTAGTATTTATGTATTTAAAATTCGAGTTATCTGTTCATAAAATGTCATGCATGTGTTGTTGGCTACCTTCTAACAGTTTAACTTCTGCTATTTACTAAGACTTATCATCATTTCAAATGTACATAGAGCTTTTTCATTTAAAATTCGATTTACCTGTGTACAAAATGTCATATATGTAATGTTGGCTACCCTCTATTAGTTTAACTTCTGTTATTTGCTAAGATTTATCATCCTTTCAAGTGTACATGGAGCTTTTTCATTTAAACTTCGATTTACCTGTATACAAAATGTCATGCATGTGTTGTTGGCTACCTTCTAACAGTTTAACTTCTGCTATTTACTAAGATCTATCATCATTTCAAATGTACATTTCAAATCATCATTTCGAGCGTGCATGGAGTTATTTCACTTTCCATTAATGCGCATGCACAAAACATTCGAACTCAAACATTTTTGCTAAAAAGTCCTTTAGACAGTTTTGGCATTGGAATCGTGAAAAAGTGAAGGAAGTTTTTCGGTACTGGGCCAAAAAAACTAACTGTTACTTAAAAAATACGTGTATTTAAACCAGATTACATGTACTTAGCCACAAAATTTTACGGGTCCAGCCCGAAACTTGATTCTAGGAGTTTGCACTACGTCCTTCGTGCCAAGGTCGCCTTTCTTTAACCTCAGGTTAATCCTCTGGTTAGGCCTCTAGTCATGTGGATATCTATAAGTATACACACAGAATAGAGAGTAACTCTCTATTAAACTATCATTTGGGAATGCAGAGATTTGATTTTACCAGCAATGGGATTTCAGGAAGTACATCGACGTGTTTATGACCTAGAACAAGGAAATAAATGTCATTGCACGTATTGTTTTAAAAAATGATTTTTACTCATCCTTGCAACATTTACCATCATAAACGTTTTGATTTATAAGAAACCTAGCTCAAGGCCTAGTACTAAAAGGTTCTTAATTTTTAGCTACATTTTATTTCTAAAAGTTTTTTAAAAGTTTCTTACTTTAGCGAACTAAATTGCTGTGAAAAACTTCGCAGAACGTGAATGTTGCAGACTATTTGCCCTATAACAAGTGTGTCCGTACGAGTTAACTGTACCAAAACAATGTGAATATGACATTGGCAATGTCATCTTCACATTTAGTACAGCTTTTTGCTAAACGAGGTAAAGATTTCGATGTACTATTTGGCTAAATATTTTTAGCTAATTCCTTGTAGTGCTAAAAGTTTCTTAAATCTTTGGCTGTCTAGTGCTAGGTAGCTTATAAAGTGGTTTCTTATAAAAAGAAATTCGTAGAGCAAGCAGGCTCTTTGTCTTGCCGATTGTGTTGTTGTGTGAACGCTCATAGTCTTACCAAAATAGAAAAAAAATAAAGAAAGATAGAAAAAAAAAGAATAGAAAAACAAAAAATAGAAAAATGAATAGAAAAAAATAATCTTACTATTTCTATGTGAGTGTTACAACCACGCAAAGAAGAGCCTCCTTTTTAAACAACAGACGGACTAAATAACAAACAGTCAACCCAGAAATGCTCTCACCCCGGATGTTTTCAAAAAATTAGAGCTGATATTGTATTGTTTTACACCAAGCTAGCTTGAACTTAAAAACTTAAAGAATTACAAGAGCCATTCAATATGGGGATTAGATGACTTTACACGTTTATTTTCTACAGGAAACAAACTCTCTGGCTTCAGCCTGGATATTTCTTAATATTTGGTCCAATCCAGCTATAAATATTTCTTAATTGTTTCTTAACTTTCAAAGACTTCCAATGACAATAACAACCCAGATTAGGCAATTGTACTGCAAGAAAAAGGATGCACAGGTTTTGTGAGGTGTGTAATAGAAGTTAATTCTATTTTCCTGCTAGTTTCTTCAAAAATTTACTAGTAAAAGCAGTTTTTGCAAGTTATTATCTAAAACTCAGCCTGCCTGTGTTTCTTAAATGTTTCTTAATTTTGCTCAACTTCAGCCTCATGTTTCTTATAGACATGTTTCTTATAAACAAAGAATATTTCCTGCTTTGGATGGTACAGTAGATTAGTAGATTGTACATTTATGGCTTTAGCTGATTTTGGTGATAAATATAAAATATGAAAAAACTGGCTAGGTTCTTATATAAGTGATACCTGCGGTATTTAAAGGCCCAGTTTACCCTATATCAAATGAAGAAGTCCTAGACATATTAAGTACAGAAAAGCAATTGTTGTCTAACATTGTCAAACGAAAATGTCAATACTTTGGTCACCTAATCAGACAAAATGAATTATAATCTCAGCTGCTTGAAGGAAAGATCAATGTCAAGCACAGCAGAGGAAGACCAAGAATTGCATGGATGGACAACCTAAAGAAGTGGACTGGAAAGTCATATGGAAATTTGATACGAATAGCAGAAGACCTTGAAAAGTTTAGATTCATGACAGTCAACGTGCTAAAAGCATTGGACACACTATGATGATGATTACTCCATATAGTTTCCATATGAAAGCGGTATGGAAATGTTCCGTTCTGGCCTATCGTCTACACTGAACCGTTTTCCTATCCGGCATCAAATGAAGACTATTGCATAAGGAAGTACTATAGTGTTTGCAATAAGCTGTTTTCATACGAAAACATTTCCATACCGTTTTCGTTTGAAAATGGCATAGTGTAAACGAGGCCTCAAAGTGCGATTTTACCGCAAGGATAGTTGTCATGTTTAGAGCAATAACAAACAGACTTGTGGGCGGCCAACTGTAACTGAATTTCCAGCGTTAGATGATATGGTATTTGATTGCTGACACACCAGTTTCAATCACAATACAAAAAATCTAGAATGAAGTAGTTAAAATATTGCAATGAAATATAATTATAGTTCTTGACTCTGAAAACTCAGTTTTCAAAGTCAAGAAGTATAATTTCACTATATTTCAGCAATAAGTTATTGTTGTACTTATATAATGTATATCTCATAAAAACATGGAAGGAAATCAGTCTGCCATTTAGTTCTTATCTTTGGGTGTATTTTTCCAAAGCATTGGTCTGTAAGTTATTTGGTGGCCAGTAGCAGTGGCGCGTCGCATCTTGGGGGAGATCAAACAGGGTCGGGCCTGCAAAAGGAGAGGACAAAGCAGGATGCGGATCCTGAGGGTAACTAGGAAGTAATTGGGGGTATAGTTGAAGTGCCATCTGCTATGAGGAAGGAGGGAGTGATAGAGTTAGGGGGACGAAGCCTCCTGTAAAATTTTTGTTGACCACGCTCTTTGAATTTTAGGTGAACGTCATTTTGGATATAAAGATACACCCTTTTCCAGATAGAAAGAGCTGTTGCACTTGCTTTTTCATAGCTACCTTCCATTGTATCGAACTGTATTTGGGGGAGGGAAGGTGGCTGCTGCACTTGTGGTATCCCTTGACTATGCCACTGACCAGCAGCAGTTTTTATAGTTATTTTAACGTGAGTGTGAATAACGGCGCTACATCGGAGTGGGGAAATATGTCCTTAAATTCTCTCCAACATAGATTTTCCTTTTCGTCCAAGTTTGCTAAGAAATAGTTATGGGCGGGATGAGAGACCTTTTGCAACGTGTAATTGCTCATTGATTCATACTATGGTTCTTTATCACACTTGCAGTAACATGGGAGTGACCACCAAAGGGCGTGGTCCTTATGCGTAAGTCCCACCAATCACCAACAACTTCTTTAGCTTTGCCCCTGCTTACACTGATGGAACGCTATTGAGTTTAAAAATGCTTTAACTCCATGACAACTTCTTGACCATGCCCTCGACCTGGTGAATATTTGTGTTTTTCTCTTATCGTATCCCTATGCATCATGGATTATTAGAAGGTAAGCAAGAAGAATCTGGTACTCAAGTACATACCCTAAGGGCATGCAGCGAATCCATTGCAGAATTACTTTCCCAACTATGGTCGTCTTGAGTCTGGAAACCATTGCAAGATTAGTGTCGGCATCTGCCTTCACGCAAACTACAAAGCTTTCATACTCTTTCAAACTTTTCTGCTTCAACCAACTTGAAAACTCCTCTAAAGCATAAATCAATTTAAGACTTTTAGCCATTGGATGTTAATCAATACGCTTGGAACAGTTCTTGCAAAGGATAAACAACTTTTTTCATTGGCTTCTTCAACCTGCAAGGCTGATTCACCCAGTTTCATCACAAGATTATCCCCTGACAATGTTCTAGAAAGCATATGCTATTTCTACCATCGCTAAAAGTTCTTATCTGACTTCTCTTTCGCCTTTTTAATCAATTTGCATCATTGTACATTCATTCCATGACAATGTGCTTTCATGTTTTTGAAGTCAATCTTAATATGCTTTTCTAATTTATATATGTTCTTTTCATTTGGAGATTCATAGAACCATGATAGAAATATAGATTAAACGTTATACTAAATGTCATTGGTAGACTTACAAAATTTATCGATATGGCGCCTATGGTGTGGTTAGAAAACACTCTCAAGTTAGCTTTCTGCTTGGGCAACTAGATAATTACATTCACATTAGGTTTCCTTGGCTAGAGCAGCCGTGGCCTAGCGGTAATGCACTCGACTCAGACCAACGTGGTCCTGGGTTTGAGGCCCAACGCAGGCAATGGTGATGTCTGGAAGGGCATCCGGTCCTAAATGCTCGTGCCAGAACTAATGTCCTCTCAGAGGCACCCTCCAAGCCCCAAGGAGTTGGGGCAAACGGAGGTAAAATCGAGAAAAATTCCTTAACTAATTTTCTGCAGAAAATGTAGATTGCGCTTTATGTCTTGTAGTGCATCTCCCTCTGGCCTATGCTTTTGGCTTCACTGCATTGTTAATTCTTGACAGTCCTTCATATCAAGTGCGGTTGTGCTTCCCATGCAGCTTGCATTCCTCTTCAAGTCACATTGACGTCTATCACCAAGCAACCAACACAATCAACTTGCATAGACTCGGGAAATATCACAACATACGGCAATCTGTAGGAAAATAATTTCAAAGCAACCTGTCCAAAACAGTTGAAAATAATTTCCATTGTTGTGGCTAGATTTTTTCAGCGAAAGGATATTATCATATCTAACAGTGTGCAAAGAGCTATAGATTTGAATAAATAATTAAACACAAGAAGACTATGCGGATAGATTCAAACTGAATTAGCTGAATTAGCTGAAGCACATTTGACAAAATTTATGACTCAGCTATAGGAGATCTTCAACTCATTACCAATCCAAACGCTGCATCTCTAACTTTACACTTTGTGACAACATGCCCCATACAAGTAGAACAGACTTCATAATGAGGCAAAGTATCAAGAGCAAGCTTGACAACAATAAATGCGCTGGACCCGTTGAAGAACTTCGTCTGAAGATTTTATCAAAAGGTTGTCAAGGAATCCTTAGTTTTGGCAGGTAGGGTACAAATGTTTGTGGAATAAAAGGCAGCTAATTAAAGAGGTTAAATAGTTGCTCATCGTTGACAAAAGCCTTTTGAGTGAATTTCAATCTAAGACTTGATAATGAATGGATTTTTTTCTTATAACAGTATAACAAATTTTTCTCAGTATAACAAAGGTATACCGAAGTTACTTGCAATGTATGAAAAGCACATTACACCAAGGTCATAGTACTGTTAATTAAGAATCATGTGAGTAAATCTACTCGTATAACACTTCATAAGTTCCTGATGAATGCACGTTTTTTTTATAAGAACATCATTATTTTGCCTGAGCCTCAATTTTCTCAACTTTTCCCGAAATTGACCCTGAGATTTTCTTAACTTTTTCTTAACTTTTACTG
>OLMO02000302.1:13231878-13246878 GCA_900291935.2 Cassiopea xamachana
ATTTACTTTTCATGATTGTCCCCTTGCATAGTACTACATGAAATGCCCTTCCACTTAAAAGTGAGCAGGCATCTTCCTTACAGGTTTTCAAAGAAAATCTGAACTAAAGCATCTTTTATCTTCTATTTTCTATGAAATTGTAATCCCTCCTTGGAAAGAGACTGTGGTCGACTTTACCAAATATAATCAAACAAACAAGAAAGCACACTTCCTATTTTCAAAAGCCATATTAAATGTTGGAAGGGCGAAAACTGCAACTGTAGACTTTGCAAAAAATATATAATGCTCGTGCCAGAAGTAAAGTCCTCGTAGAGACACCTTCCAAGCCCCAAGGAATTGGGGGAAACGGAAGTAAAATCGAGTAAATGTCTCATTGATAGTACGCATTAGCATTGCTGTCAATTATTTAATTGCTACATTGCAAAGTAAATGGAGGGTCCCTTGTAAAGCAGCTTTCAATGAAGGATCACCTCCTAAAATGAAGTGAAATAAACAACATTAGGAAACTTTAGTTTTCAAAATTTACTATTTTTCCATGAAAGCATGCTATTGAAATTATTGTTACTTGCATTTAATTGGGTATACTTGATAATTTTAAGAACTTATAGACTTACAATCAGAGCTAGGATGGGGTGGCATCAGGGGAGGGGGCCAAGAAACTATAGCCACCCTGTCAGAGGATTCTAACCTCTCATTAGGAGACAAGAGCTCTTCTTGGTGTAATTTTATCAGTGTTGGTGTCCTAGCCCCTTTGTTGGAAGAGTCAGCTCTCTTTGCAAAATTCCTAATGCCACTTCTGGATTACGTTTCTTATGAAAACGATCATGTAGCTGATAACTATTATGTACTTCTTAGCCCGTCAGTTGTTATAGTCCAACTCCTTCTTCCGTCAGTTGGTGGAATCTATAATGAAAATTGAGTTATTCATAGTCTTCCTTCCGCAATGTCAATATTTCTTGAAATCTATCATCTTATATATTCCTCTGTTATCTGTCATTTGTCACTGCCACCAGCTTCAGTCGGCCTGAATTATGAGAACTGTCCTTGAGTGTTATTCTAAATCAGTTCTGTATGGTTGGCACATTGGCTGTCTTGTGGTCTTCATATTTCTGAATTTTTATGAAGAATGACAATCTCATTATCACATGCAATTCTTCTTTGATAGTGGAAGAGCGAATAGAGAAATTTCAATAGCCAGCTCCATTTTATCATAATATAATATATAAACAAGCTTATCAGTTAAAACCTTGTAATGATAAGAGCCATCACGATGCTTTTACATTACTCAAGCTCATTGCAATCTTCATTTTCAACTGCTTTGATGAAATTAAAATCATGAAGCAGTGGTGTTATGTCCTAGGAGCCAGTACACACGTGCCCCCACCCCTTCAAGAGCTTATTTTAGGGGTGCCAATGCATAGTGATTTTTATCATGCTAAAGGGCACCATTTTTATGTCGCAGTCGACACTCAGGTAGCCCCACTTTCTAAGTCATGGAAGACATCCTAGAAGACAATCTCCCAGCACACTACCGTCATGAAGAAGTTCTTTAACATCAACATAAGTGAAAAGTAAGAAGAAAGAAAAGGATAACCAAGGAGATCTCTAAGTTACTAAAATTCTACACTGAAAGGGGAATAGTTATTCTTATAGAGGAAAATCAGTTGTTGAAAGGATGACAAACAGAGGTTTTTCTGCCAACCATGATCACTGCCATGCTATTTGAATTGCCATTTTTAAGCTTCAACTTAGTGCTGATTTGTTGTATATCATTAGTCCTACTGCCTATTTTACATTCCAATGCGAAGAATTGCTTGCATCTTGTAGTTTTCTTCTTCTTCTTCTTCTGGCCTGCTGGACAATTGTTTTATTTCTTCTGGAATTCAATGTGCTAACTGATTTCACCTTTCGTTTGCTGTCTGCAAATGTCATTGGTCTACTTCTATAGCAAAATCGTTTTGAGAACAATCGAATCGAAGTTTCAGCAATGGAAATATTTCTATGATCAATCTCTCAATCAAATGCAACCAATCGTAAGTCATGCCAGACAATATACCACCACACGCACATAAACAATAAAGTAGCATGTACTTGAAATTCACTTCTTGGAGATTGTGTACTTTGATTTAATTCCTTGATCGAAATGCGTCCACCCTGGAAAAAGAAACATAAAAAGGAGTTTGCTTTTAAAGGGCATCAGAAAAGTGGCAGAAATGAGGCAAGCCAGCTATTTGTAGAACTGGAGTCAGTCGCGTCTTCGAATTACAGAACTAACAACTCCTTTTCTGCTGCAATCCACGGCAATGAAAGGTACGGTTTTACGCTATACAGTATTGGTATAACAAATGGTCAGCAGTCATGGACAATTCACCGACGATATTCTGACTTTGCATGTTTAAATGAAAAGTTAAGAATGCTTTTTTCACATATTCGGCTAGAATTGCCACCAAAGAGGATATTGAGAAACAATTTCGACGCTACATTTCTGGCCAAACGGCAGGAAGGGATAGAAAAGTTCATGAGGCAGCTGTTCTCAATACCTGCACTTTTGGATAACGATGGAGTTAGAAAGTTCTTTAGGCTGGACTGCCCACCAGAGCCAAATGAAAATGTAATAATAGAGACATCATTTGATGATGTACATGAAAGTAATTCTGAATTGGAAGAAAATTTGACTGCTACACAATTAGACAGTGTCGTTTCTGAAGTGGCGTCTGCATTAGGTCAGCTTGGCGAACTTTCAATCAACAATGGTGGCAGGATAATAGAGCTGAAAGTGCCTGAAATTGTCAGGGAAAAATCTGAAAGCCTTAGGGAATCTTTGGATAAAGTGAAGCAGCTGAGAGAAAAGCAAATTGAAATGTACAAGAAGACGGTCGATGATCTCACATTGCACTTAAAGACAGTAAGAGCTGCTGTTTCACAAATGGTTTACCAATATGAAAGTGAACTTGCAGATATGGGCCACGTGAAAACTACAGAACAGAAGTACCTCTTTTCCCTGTTACTTGGGATCCAGCTGAGTAAGGGGCTGTCTGGACGGCCTACAGAATGTGTCAACCTTAAACAGTTACAAGTCACTTTTGCGCAAATAAAGCAGGAAGATGTTCCGATAGATGACTGGCCAGTTTGGGTTCAGCAAAGTGTTCCAGAGTTAATAGGGGAAGAATAGACTAAGCCCGTGCTTCCTAGCCTTTTTATTGCAGTTTTCTCTCCACTAAAATACAACGAAAGCGATCCTCCTTTAACAAAATTGTACTGACACTATGCACGTATGAGCCAATACTAGCTGGTATCATTAGCAGGGGTGGTGCCGGGAATTTTCTGACGGCTGGCTAACTCTTCCGACGAGGGAGTTAAAATACCGTTTTCAGGGTATTATAAATGCCAAAAATCTCCAAAAAATAGTGGTTCACCTTCCGACGGGGGACTAGCATGTTCCAATATGGGCTATAGCCCCCTAGCCCTCCTCTGGTGCCGCCACTGATCAATAGATGTCAATTTATTATCCAGTGTAGTGATATTTTCGTCAATTGTGATCGATGGCGGTAGCTTCCAATTCCTCCTTAAAATATTAATTTTCCCTTCAGTGAGGAATCCTGAGAACCAAAGTTGCAATGAACTTTAAGATGAAGGCAAACTTTGGACAGGCCCGAGCAGTTGTGCCATAAGTATAGCACTAGACTAGCATCATGTAATTTAGCAGTTTAAGCACTAATTCGTAAATTATATCATTATATGAAAGTTTAATTCTGCCTTGCTTGTTTAATTATGCTCATTATTGTTCGTGGAAGCTAGGGAGAAAGAAAAACATGAAGAATCAGAGCGACAGAATTGAGAATATTTCTGCTTTTCTTGACTCTTGGTTGAAGCGCTTAAATTGGTTGTTAAGTGCTTAGCTTTAGTTGTGACTATATTCATGGAGACACTGGCGTGATGGTCCAGTGGTAGAGCGTCTGCCCCACAACCGGTAGGTCGGGGGCTCGAGCCCCAGCTGAGTCATACCAAAGACTTTAATAATGGTACTCACTGCCTTCTCGTGTGGCGCCCGACATTTGAGAATGGAGTGGGAACGTTAAACTCACGGAGCTACCAGTGGACCAGCCCCCCCCGCTGTAGCTTTCACTGCATTCGCAGACGCGTGGCCTAGGGCTATAGAAACAGAGATAGGCGCCGCCGTATGCGCCATTGGACGCGGGAAAGGACTTTGACTTTTGACTAGATATACGTATGGACGACCTGTGTACTGCGCATGCGTAATAGCATGCACTCAATTTTTTGCAGGCACCCAAATGTACGCACTACAAAGACACTCAGAAATGTTTAGAGAAGCTGTTGTCTCATAATGCTGTAACCAAAACAAGTTCTAACAGCCAGAAGTGGCGCCAGAAATTTCCCGACGGGGGGCTGGCTCTTCGGACGATGGGGCTAATTACGGTTATGTGATGTACGGAAAAGTCAAATGTCAAAAATCTCAGAAAAAATAGTTTGTCACCTTCCGACGCAGGACTATAGCCCTCCCCTGCTACAGGCTATGTATCACCAATTTGTTTATAAAACATCTCCACTGTTACAGTGTTTGTAAATGTGTGGGATTTCCTCTATGGATGTTTCCTTATCTAGCACGCTATTCATTACAAGGAGACGCTGAGTTGTAGCTGCGGAGAATATCTAAATAATCACATGATATATGTGATTCCGCAAATCAAACATGGAGGACGACAAGTCAAGGAGAAGTCGGTCATCTACAGGAACAAATTCGCATTCACCGTCGGAGTACTCAGTTGATAGCAAGTTCTCGACTGTGAGTAATGGCAGTATGATGTCCCTTGCCTCAACAATTCGTGGCCAGCAGACATTTGAGCCAAGAGAGCGATTTACGCTGTACAAAGTTGAAGTGAACAATAGCCAGAAGACTTGGATTGTTTATCGTCGATATTCAGATTTTGTTCTTTTGAACAAAAAATTGAGAAGGCTTTTCCCAGGGTTCCTCCTAAACCTCCCACCGAAGAGGCTGTTTCTAAATAATTTCGATAGACTGTTCCTGCATAGGCGACAGAAAGGCCTGGAAGATTTTATGAGACATTTATTTTCGTTACCTGACGTAATGCAAGCAGANATCCAGTTAGGAAATTCTTTCGACTTGATAACCCACCTGGACCAGATGAAGATTTGGAAGCCAGCAAAAATTATTGTGCTAGCCTTGAGACATCAATTACAAACTTGAAGAAAGATTTACAAGAGCAGGATTACGAGCTGGCTCGTCTTCGTGGTGAAGTCACAAATTTGCATTTGAATGGGGGCAGCTTAGTTAGCAAGTCACAAGCTGAGCCAAGCTATACAGAGAAAGTTTTGCAGCAGAAATTAATGGCAGCTGAACAGAGTGCTCATCTAGCCAGAGATGAGCTGGAACGGATGAAAAATGAAATAGTGGCTGAGAGGGCTTTAGAATTGTCAAATAGACAAACGGAGAAACAGAAAAGAGAGTTACAATTGCGAGATCTCATGAAAGAATTTTCTTCTCTTCAGCTGGAGCAAAATGAGGCTGTTAAAGGGATGGCAGCTGCATTCAGTAACCTTGGAGCAGTTAGTATAAACTTTTATGGTAAAGCAATAGATTTTGGAAAACCTGAAGGTGCAACAGAGAAAGAAGAAGAGCTAAAAAGGTCTTTGGAAAAGGCCCGCAGAGTGATGGAAGATCTTCACAAAGAGCACCTTGAAATCTATAGAAAGGAGAATGAAGATCTTAAGTCAGATTGTATCAGGTGTGAGTACCAATTGCAGACTGCAAAAACAGACAATCAAACATTAAAAGACACATTGGAACAGCTTCATGCCTGCAGAGATGAGGAGATCACAAACAGGGAAAAAGTGATTTACCATTATCAAAATGAGCTTGCAAGCATCAAACGCTATGTTGAAAGCACAGAAGAGAAATATTTTTATTCTCTTTTACTTGGGGTGAAATTAAATATGGCACTTAAGGGAAGAGACACTAGTGCAGTGAATCTCATGAGACCACATGCTCTCTTTGCAAAAATCCGAGACCAAGGCATTGCCATTGAAAATTGGCCAAGTTGGGTGTCAAGGGAGCTTGCTTCATTAGCATCAACCATATCAAACAGTTGAAAGTGATATTATATTGAATGTTGTTTGTATCCTTTTCATTTTCTCTTTTTTTACCAATGGATACTGTAACCCAAGAAAAATGAATAAACTGTTGATTGAACACTACAAATAGAATTGAAGCCTGTAAGTTATTTTTGTAAATAGAATGCTGAATGTCTTGGAGTATGCACAGAATTTGCCTTGCAAATAGGGTGTTTCAAAATTATCCTTTAGATGTGACTATTTTAGTGTAAATTTGCTTTAGATAATCTACATTTTAGCCAAATTCTATTTATCTTTTTATGTATGATATATTGCAGGGGTGGCCAACCTGTAAGAGACCAAGATCTATATTTTTACTGTGTTGCCATAAAGAGCCACACCATACATATGGACAAACATGTATATCAACTCCACCATGCCTTGAAATGAACTTGATTGATCAAGCTCCTCCCCAATTCATTAAGGTGCTTGATGAAGCTCCTACACTGTTTTAGCAGTGGTGTGCTGGCTAGAAGGTGGAGACATGTACCCCCTTGAGAGCACTTTTTAAGAGATGTCAAAGCAATATTTTAACTTACTCCTTGAAATCAAAATGGACTCCATTGAGGAATTGCTTATGCTTTTTAACAAAAGTAAATATGTTAACTGGTGCATTTGTTTTGGAACCACAACATGAAATTCATTCTACAAATTTTATTCATGATGTAACTCCATCCATAAATAAAGAACTTCTGATTTAAGGGAGAGAGGGAAAGAATATATAATTGTTGTTTTATTGATATTCAAGGAAGATTCAGACAAAATATTTCTCTAAATTGTATACTCCAGGAACATGAATAATCAAGCCAGTAGAATTTGTGATAGAAGTGTGTAGGCACTAGCTCTTGATAGAGCACCTCTCATTTCAAAGCTTGACCCCCACACCTTCCTCTCACACAAAAATACCTTATTGAACTCAAGCAACATAGACTTTTGTAAGAAACACACACACTTTGATTTGAAGGTAAGAGCCACATGAAACTAGGTGAATAGCTGCATGCATGTTGGGAGCTGCAGGCTGGCCAACTCTGATAGATTTGGGGTGTTCGTTATTGAAAGTATATGAAAAATTCTAAATTCTTTAAGCTTTCATAAATTATTAAGAATTTGGAGTATATCTCTGGCAATGGCAGTGCTAGGGATAACAAGTTTTTGCCAGATCAAATGCAATGGTAGTTTTTCAAGTTATATTGTTTGCCACACCCCAAGATTCCCCTAATTTGGGAGCAACCAGGCTACAAAAATCAGGCTGCATGTACCACAATGAATACAATCTTTCAGTCACTTCCATTTAATGTACAGTATGCAGTTCTTTTTGGTTATACATTAGGAGGGCACCTTTTCATTAACATGTATTTCATGAGGAGGTATATTCCACATTGTTCTGCTTACCTGCTTAGTTTTAGAATTGTAGTTCATAATATCAAAGCAGAACATGTCACAGCTTTTCTATCATTGCCTAATCTAGCTTTTTTGAGAGTAGAAAGTGCAAGATATTGGTCTTGTTGATCTTAAACAGCTTTCTTTGGTACTGACAGCTTATTTGTACATGTCCTAACATGATTATTTGACTATCTAAATTCATTGTGGAGTTTAAGCTTTTTGTGATCTTAGTTCATACCTTCTTTGTGTCAAGAGTATTATTTTCAAATTGTATGCATCAATACCATCATGAATACTAACAGTTATGCTAAATTAGTTTTTTTACTCAGAATTAAGATTTTCAACATTTACATCCATAGTATCTCGCGAGTAGCTGTATAGGTAAATTGAAAGTATACATCTATATGGTTTTAACTAGTAGATGGTTGGCTTTGTGTAGTGTAAAGCTGTAGAAGCAGCTGGAAAGTCTGTACATCTTTGCGCTATACTTCCAAGCAGTTTCCAACACTTTTTAGATTCTTTGGCAGAGTATAATTCCATATGGTACATACTATGTTCTCTAAGCCCAATAATTTGTATATTGAAATTGTAGATTCAGGAATGCCAGAGCAAATTTGTGAGTGGGGGGCTAGAGATGAATGGCAAGCTCCTCTTAGGATGGGGAAGTGGGGTAAGGGGCAAAGCCCCTGAAAAAATCTTAGAACTATGCCTTCAGAATGCAAGAAAACCCTGTTTTGAATATAGTAATGCTTCCTATCTTAGTTAGGATAGGTTGTCTATTGTATGATATCATATACTAGCCAAAAAGTGGGGCTACAGCCCACCTTCCCTGACTCCAGCATGCCTGAAATTCTAGACTTGAGTAGATTGGTAGATGCATGGTTGTCTTTTTATTGTAGTTTTTGATTGATTTGCATGTTTCAGCCTACATGTTATATGCTAATGTACAATTAGTGTGCAGAATTAACAAAATAATAGTTGAAATACTCTCCTTGGTTTTCAAAAGCTTGACCTGGCCTGGTTTTATTAGGCTGAATTAGGCTGAATGTTAGCAGAACATCGCAATTCCAGAAACACTGTTAAAATATCGTCAATTTTTGTCTGGCGTCTTTATTTTGAAGAAAAACTGCTTGCTATCAGTGGCAGTTTTTCAAAAAAAATCGGGAGGGGGGGCAAAGGGGCTTAATTTGCCAAATACTTTAGAAGAAACACGTGTAGTCGACAAATACTTGGGAATATTTGTCTTGAAGCTCCAGCAAAAAAGTGATTTTTATGCAAAGGGTGTGTATTTAGCCTATGTTCCAGTACTTTTGCCGAAAGTTTGCCGGCTCGATGGCACCTGGAGACACTTTACCCCCAAGTCCCCTTAATAGCCGCTACTGCTTTCCATAACAAACTATCGAGCCCAAATCCGATATTACGAAATGTATTAGGGGGGACGCGCATCGACTTTGATAGTGGGGGGCATGACCAAAGCTACATCAGTTTTTGGGCTTGGGGTATACATCTTGCATACTAAAAATGTTTTTCTCTTAAAGGGGAGGATGGCCATGGCCCCCAGCCCCTCCGTGGGATGGCCTCGGGTATATCCAGCTTGGATGATTCTCTTTTCTGTTAAATGATCATATTGTAATTTTGGGATAGGATGTGGCACTTTGCAATCGTCCTTGGAGAAGCAAGCTGCAGGGGGCAGACCGAGCTCGGTTTGTTTTGGGGCGTAGAGGAAAAGGACCTGGCTAACTCCAGGTTCTACTGAGTGTGCTTGGATGTAGCAAGACCGGACTTGGTTGCGAGTCAAACGGGTTTCTGATATAGACCTACAGAGCCAAAGTGACGAAACAAATTTTGAGTTGCGAGCGAGCCATCTTGAAATGCATTCAATCTGTTGCATTCCGACCACTATTGTTAGATCATCTCATGCAATTTCCCAGAAGTGCATTGCTCCTTCGAACAACTCTTGCAAGGTTTGATACAAAGGCCAATAATGCTTTTATGCCGAGCGAAAGGAATCTAACAGCAAAAGTAAATATGATGATAAAAGTAGCTTCGATTATCTTTCAAACCATCATTGTGAATGTCATATTGGGGTATCTTACTGCTGAAGTAGGCTTGTCTATAAGGAGCTTCAAGCAGTTGCGAGAAGCAAGACAGATTGACAAAATCTTCATGCTTGGGGTGATAATAATGGCTTTCACTGATGTACTGATCTTTCATATCATCTATGGTATTGATGAAAGACCACAGAAAGAAATTATGGAGAAAATACTACCACTAGCACTTTTTTTGAGTCCTTTAAATCTTCTTTGGGCGAGGAGCAGCTGTCTAGGAGGTAGGAACTTTCAAAGAGATTTTGCNCTATGGGGTTAGCATCTAGCTACTTTTATGGTTATTTGCAAAAAGTAGGACCACTTTTCGAAACATCAATTATGGATTCACAGGAAAGTAATGGAAACAGGTTTCCTCTCACTCACTGGATACTGATACCGAAAAATGGAGTTATCTTTGACACCATTAGTACGGCCGATCCAAGAATAAGCTTCAAGTCAAATTCAAAGTCTATTCGGTTGAATTATTCGGGAGTCCATCAACGACCGTACCATTTTAGTTTATACGAAATAGTTGAAAGGGACTTTACTATGTCTTGCTGCTTGGAATATGCCTCCGCCTTGAGGGTGCTAGATGAAATGAAAGATGTATTTGGATTTGAGCGCAAAGAAATTGAAGAAATTGTGATGATGTTTTATGAGACTATAATTGAATACGTGCAACTGGAAGGAAACGTTGGTTCTTATGTGCAGTTTTTGCTTTTCAGTGGCTACAAAGAGGACATCGTAAATGAGATTAAAATGAAAGCTATACGAGATATATTTGGGACATTCGGCAATGCGTAGCTAACAGAACATATAATAATCGTTGCAACAATTCCAGAATATAGACATTTGCAGCTTCTAGCAGAAATATACCTTGTTTACTTTTTCATATTTCCATACACGAACACAATAAATTATTCATTAGTTGGCATTCGGGAGGTAGGAAAAATTATGAAAATCATGTTTAAAATGTGCGATGGACTTTGATGAAGAAATCAGATAGCGTGAACTGTATGCCAATTTATGCTCAATTTTGAAATAATAATGCCAATATAATGTGTAATAATTCTGCTATTGATAGAAAAGTATTCATCAGAGCTGACAAAGGACTACTGGTGATGCCAATATCTGAGATCAATTAGATAGTTCTTAGAATTAATTAATGATTTCCTTGAAAAGTACAACTCTGAAGTTGCATCATGATCGGCTTGTTTTGTAATCTTGCTGCAAAGTTAACGGACGGCAAGTTTGTATTTTTTCTTCGGCTTCTACTCTGCTTTTCAGCTGGAAAATGGTAGGTAGTTGGATATTTAACATTAATGTATTATGTTGAAGATAAAGTTTCTTGGTAGCAGTGCTGGAGCTGAAGTGAGTATGGAGCGTTACTTATACTAGAATTTCACGGAAAACTCTCGGTAATTCTGCGTAGTTTTATCTACGCAATATGGCCTCATTTCAGAACATCAGCTTCCTCTTACGTGACCACAATGCTATCGTTTGACGTGAAATACACTAACTTGACCTGCTAACTATAGGTAATTCACCCTTGAACAGCACAAAGCCACATTTGGCTCAATAGTTCCATCAGTTGCAACAATAGCAGTCAGTAACATTGCTACTATCTGCCATAACAGCACGTCGAACCTGGGACATCGGTTGTTTTAAGTGCGCTTCCTCATAGGTCAGGGTGGAGGTAGAATAGAAAGCGTGCATCTGATCTGCGCTTTATACCGAAAAAAGAAAAACTAAAAGTTCCAGTTTTAAGTAAACAGATGAATTGATTTGCTTTATGATGCAATAAGACATCAACAAAGATTTGAATAAATTTCTTTCATTTCCAGACAAAGTTATTCTTTTGACACTTTAGAATAATTTAGGAAAAGTTGTTGTCAATTTTATGCTTTTGTGGATCAGTGCAAGACTTGACAATAAACTAAACTTCTCGTTGGATATATAATAGCATCAAATCAACCCAATATTTACAATAATTACATAAATCTTGTTCTATTTTGAAACTCTTAACTTAAACTCGTAACGTTACACTACTGGCTGCATACTGTTAATCCGAACTCGTAACTCTTAACTATAAACTGCGAACTGTAAAGCGAGTGCTAAGCTTGATACACGACGAATTGCGGAGGAGCGCTACACGTGACAGAGTATCCATCAAGAGTCTTCGGTTCAAAAACAGGACATTTTTTCAAAGAGTAATGAGGTTCAGCAAAAGTTGGTTATTCTTACAAATAAGTGTGCATGCCTGGGTACTGGTAGGTGCAGCTTTTCCCCCTTTCCCTGTCTGCACAGAAAATATTATTTAAGCAATATTTTAACATTTTCATATTTTGGCTTTAGTTTATGTACACGTTTTTTTATAAGAAAGTCATTATTTTGCCTGAGCTTCAATTTTCTTAACATTTCCCGAAATTGATCCTGAGATTTTCCTAAAGTTTTCTTAACTTTTTCTGAAATAAACTGGCTAGAGTGGTTTACACTTTCGTTAATAATATTGTATACTTGAATTTAAATTCCATCTTTAACATTTTGAATGCAATAATGACGAAATACTGATTTTGGCCTATAAAAACACTTAATTTTGGAAGCTGAGCCTCGTGATTTTCTTACGATTTTCTTAAGATTTTAACGATTTGAGCCTCATCTTCTTATAATCTTTTTTCCTATAAAATACGTATATACTGACAGAGATTCCACGTTTTTTAATTAAGAAACAAGCTCTCTGGCTTCGGCCTGGATGCTTCTTAATACCGTAAATCCTCGAATTAGCCTCCCCCCTAAAGCCACAAGTTGTCAATAAGCCCCAGAGTCAGTTAGTACTTTGTAGATCTAGGAAAGAAAAGTCAGCCATCAATTAACAAAAATTTGCCTGTCCCTTCAAAATATCCTATTGCTTGTATTTTTAGTTTGGAAGATATACACGTTTTTTATAAGAAAATGAGGCTCAAATCGTCAAAATCGTAAGAAAATCGTAAGAAAATCACGAGGCTCAATTTTCAAAATTAAATGTTTTTATAGGCCAAAAATCGGTACTTCGTCCTTATTGCATTCAAAATGTTAAAGATGGAATTCAAATTCACGTATACAATATTATTAACGAAAGTATAAACCACTCTAGCCAGCTTATTTCAGTAAAAGTTAAGAAAATCTCAGGCTCAATTTTGGGAAATGTTAAGAAAATCGAGGCTCAGGCAAAATAATGATATTTTCTTATAAAAAAAACGTGTAGTTAATTAGTATAAGAATGTAAACTTGAATATGACCAACTACCAGTAAAGATTTTAAAGCCCCCAAGCAAAAAATCCAGACAATAAGTCCCTAGGGGGGCTAATTCAGATCCAGCCTAAAATATTTCTAGAATTTAGACTTCAACTGACAATAACAACCCAGATTAGGCAACTGCGACGCAGGAAGAAGGATGCTTACGTTTTGTGAGCCATGTAATCAGGGCCGTGGCTACAGTGGGGTGTGGGGGGGGGTGTAACACCCCCCCAGGCATCGAGCTTGTCGGCAAAGTTACTAAGAATTAAGGCGTTGTCGGCAATTTTCAGAAAATCAATGTTGTCGCAAGAAGACGATAGCTAAAATTGATTTCTCAATAATATTCCCTGACTTAAGCTTTACAGGAAATGTGCTCTCTCATCAGGAAATGTAGCCTCAGAGCTTTCATCACATCACTTTACTTTTTATTTCTGATGGGTTTTTAAAGCATACTTCACAATATCCATAACGATCGGAAATAGCTAAATATAAGCGAGCACACGTTCCTTTTGACCACATGAATTGTTTTCAGTGTATCACGATGAACGCTAGAGCTGGGAGTGGCTGTAAGAAAAGAAAATGAATCAAGAAAAAGCCACACCCAAAACCACGCCCTTCTGTCGGCAAAATTAATAGCAACACCCCCCCACCCTTCCATCTCTAGCCACGGCCCTGCATGTAATGGATGTTCATTCTATTTTCTTGCTAGTTTGATTAAACATTTATTGGCAAAACAGCTTTTGCAAGTTATTATCTGAAGCTCAATCTACCTGTTTCTTAATTTTTGCCTAATTTCAGCCTCATGTTTCTCATAGAAAAAAACGTGTAATGGATAAACATCAAAGAAATGAAAGTGAAGTGAAACTTGAGAAAATAATCATGGCTCGTGCGAGATACCTGCAAGCTTTGAAGCTGCCCGTAAGTGGTGCCCGTGGTGCCCGTGTCTTTGTCGAACCCTGGGGGTGCGCGACTGCACGGATGGCTGTTCTCCATCAGGCTGTCGTTTCAGTGGGAAATAAGACCGCAATATGTAGCCACAAGTTCTACGAAGCCTCACTAGTTCGTTAAGCTATTCGATTCAGAAAAGCAACAACCATTAATGACAATGTGAAGCGAACAAACCTTTCTCACTTTCATGGGAAGAAATCGGCAAAGAAAGTCATAATTAGCATTCAAATGTCTTTGTGGCTTTGGCTATATCGAGCATCTTACTCTGAACGAAATTTCCATAACTAGAATGACTATGCTTCCTCGGTTTTGACGCAAAACTGAACAAATTCTATCCTATTAACAGCAATTTGAGTCAAGGACATTCAAGAAAAGCGAGAATAACAAGGGGCCCATCACTTCCCATGCTACAAAATTTAAATTCCACGGGGATTGCAGTGCATGCTGAAAAATGCCAGTGGAATTTTTTAACAATAGTTGACGACACATTATTCCCCTGTGAGTCACTTATGCAAGCCAAACGCATGAATAGCTTTCTGTTGGCCTCCAAACTTTATTCTGCACAAAATCGTAAGAGCAACACCCCCTGAATTTAAGATTGAGTTCCAAACAGACTGTATGGAATTTCAGTAAGTGGACATCGTAAAGATTTCACGGTTGCAACAAGCTCAGGGGGTCCGCAAAAATACCAATGCCACGCTAGAAAGAGGGATAAAACTTCTTCAAATAGAATCCATAATTAAATATTAGCTTTTATTTATCTTGCTCAATTTCGAAGGAAGAAGGAAGTTATCAATACAAGGCTAAAGTGAACCTCAAATGGAAATATCGCACCGCAGTTAATCTTTAACATATCTACAAAATTCCATATATAACAACATCGCTTTATATATATAAAAGAGTAAGACGACAAAGTTTTAGCAGATAACACATTCTGATGGTTCATCCTCTTCTGCATGTTTATCTTTAATCTCACCCTCCACGACAACATCAACTTTTGGCTGAGCAATTTTACTTTCATCTTCTTTGAAAAACATCCTTTCTTCCTTGGGAGTCGCCTTCTTTTCTGCTTTCGGCTCTTCTTCTAGAGCTGACGAGTAAAGCTCTTCACATGACGCTTTGATTGTTGAAATCAGGAACTGGTAGCCAGTACTAA
>OLMO02000302.1:13259864-13270821 GCA_900291935.2 Cassiopea xamachana
GAATTGGAGGAGTTTTTTTTAATTTTTCAATTTATGAATCTACCGAGAGAAACTCCTTACGAACCGTAAGAGAAACTCCTCATGGCAAAACCGTGAGTCCCACGACAAAACTATGGTACTTGGCAGGTCTGCAAACTAAAGTGAAGGAAAATGCCCCCTCCACAGGGTATGGGGTATAGAAATTAACGTGAATTTAAAGCTGCCCTTCTGACAATATCATAGTGAGAACAGCAAACGCGCTGGCTATCTGAGAAAGAGTTCAATATGAAGGGGACTTCTTGCCTCCCTTGTAAGAGGGCAGAGGGGGACCTCCTCCTCTGCCCCCTCCCACTGTGGGCGTTACTGTATCTGTGTGAACCAATATTTGCCTTTTAAAATAAATGCATTCCCTTGATTAGTGGCAGTTTTTCAGAATGAATCAGGGGGTAAAGGTCTTGATTATGTTAAATATTTTAGAAGAATCTTGTGTACTCTGCGAATACTCGGAAAGAAAATCGAGTCTCAGACAAAACAGTGATTTTCTTATAAGAAAAACGTGCAATTAGCCTTTGGTCCACTGATAGGGGGTTCTACGGGGGTCAGAAGGGCCACGGACCCCTAGAATTTTTCTTGGCCCCTCAGTTGCCCCCCACTCTTCTATAAAGATATAAAATTTTGAATTTCGATTATATTGTTTACCGCAAATGCTCGCGAATTAGGAAGGTGTACAAGGAATGAGCATGATACTTCTAGACTGGTACTGTAATTTAACTTATAGAAAATGTCTATCTGGCATTCCTTGCGTCTTTTGGCTTTGCATGTAAGCAACAACTTTAATAAATTTCTCAATGTTAATGGAGATCTTGCGCTTGTATTTTCCGTTATTTTATCGTCCTGAACTCTTATGTCTCTGTGATTTTGCCCTCTCTCCTTCATTTTTGCTCTTTCATTTGCACAGCTTTTTGGTATATCAAGGGCCAAACTCTGTGCTTAGAAAGGGCGTTTCCTTAGGGCAAAGAAGGCGTGGTCAACAAATATTCTAGAGGCGAAGCCTCCAGACCATTTCTTTTACCTCACGCCCAGAGGACATGGCCTCCCAAGAGATTTTTACGGCTAGAACTGCCCCTGGGACCACTACTTTTGCTAAGAATTTGTCGATTCGATGGCATCTGGGGGTGCCTTGTGCCCATAGAGTTAATAGGACTAGAGCGCTGACTGGCTAATCCCATTATATACAAAACAGTAGCCTGGCATGCAAATCCATAATGGCGCCCTAGTAAGGCAGAAAGTTAGTTTTATACTCTCTAAATATATAGAAATCATATACCATATGATAGCCCTCCTTCTATGCGTTTTGAATATGCAAGAAAATTCCAGGTTTTCTTTAGGGGAGGGATGTTGCAACAGAAAACAACTCACCAAAATCCTTGCATTGGCCTTGTACGTACATGCCTTTGACATCAAATAATCACCCAGTAATCCTCAATATAACCGAAAGATAAAGCTCTATCAACTTATTTCCCCTCTACCTTTATTTTTTCAACCTTGTATGAGTTAGGCACTAACTGGTGCAATGAGACAAAAATATGGATTTCAGCTGTTCCTGGTGTTTTCGGCTATCTATATGTATAACTGTACGCAGCGCAAGAGGTTAATATTACGGAAATAATTATCTATTTCCAATATACATTCCCATTAACCATATTTCAAACGTTTGTTAAACTTTTGCAATGCGAACGTAGTTTCCGTGTGATCTGTTGCCTGACGTAGCGAGCTCTCTAGTCCTATTATCTATATGCTTGTGCCCCTTTGATCTCGGCCTCGATTTGGAACTGCTGTAAAGTCAGATTCAGGAACAATATCAACATCGTTTCGCCATTGAGGAACGATACCAACTAGCGTGTGGACACTCAAAATTCGTTACATCGGCGTCGCAGTCACACAACTGCGAATTGCGACTAAATTTTCGGTCGGGCGATAAAAGACTCGTGAACATAAGAAGAACGTACAACAGTCAAATCAAATATCCAAATATCACGGTATTTCTCAGCAAGATACTTCTGCTAACGTGTACCGTATGCCCTATATATTGCAGTTCATCAAAACAGTCTTCAATTTTCAAACCACGACTAAAACCATGGACAAAACTGTTTCCTTACAGGGGGGCCATGGTTTGGAATTCGTGACTTTAACGATTGTAAAAAAGCTAATAGTTTCCAATCGTTTAAGTTGAAACTGAAAACCATGCTTGTAGAACAGTAAGAAATTTTCGTGTTTGCTTTCTTTTCTTTTTGTTTTTTCTTATTTCAAGTTGTAAGGATTTTTATTTAGCATATAAGCATATACTCTCAGGTGCTAAATAAGCGCCCCACGCTTATTAATTTTTTCCAACCTCCAAAACCTTACTAGGACCCCCGTTTATTGATTCTAAGGAAATTGAATTTTTCTACAAATCCCTCATTTTATTTCCTTTCTTTGTTAGTACTGTTTACGCCCAATTTTCATGACAAAATAGCGTACTGCTGTATATATTTTAGTTTTATGCTTTATGACAACCTCTTTTTGTTCTTTTCGTCCTTATATAATCATTAAAAACCTTTCCTTAAATTCCGACCCCCCCGTTTATTAAATTTCGGATTTCTTTCCGACCCCCTGTTTACTAGGACCCCCCGGTTATTTGGCACTTGAGAGTACCATAAATTTTATGTATTAGCTTTTTCACATGGTCTTCTGGAAAAGAGACCTTTGTATCTGAGGGGCCACCATGTTAAAAAAGTTAAAGATAAATAAAGACAAATAAAAAATGTATTTTTAGAACGAACTCCGATAATGAATGACGAGAGCAATAAATATAGTAGCGGCTTCCTTTCTTTGAGTCAAACAACATTCTAAAAGTTCCATAAACCTAACCTTTTTGTCATAGGCTTGATNTCTAAATCTCCAGGTATTCCGTATGGCTGCGTGGTTTTTGTAGCGTGTGAACAGCCACCAGATTCTGCAATTCCAGAGCTGAGAAGATCTGGAATATTCCACAATCTTGTTCTGAATTTGACACCGATAAAAGTAGTTTGCAGGTTGCATACAATAACAAACATCTAGCATTTAAAAGCCAATGTAGATTACTTCCTTGAAGTAGCAAAATGTCGATTGATGCCGTTTGGGTAATCAAGTTACTATGAGTGGTAGTGATGCTGGAAATATTTGTGAGAAAACTCTCTTCCATTTCGAAACATCTCGGTCTGTTATAACTCAAAATGCTTTTCGCCCCTTAGAATTCCTAACTCTTTCTGCCAGAATAATAAATCACGTTTATTGAAGGAGTTTGTTTTGCATCCACAAGGTTCCTATTTCTAAACAGAACCTACTTATTTCAAAAAAGATTTTTGTTTTCAAATCAAAAATACCTAGTTCAAAATAATTGAAAAGAGAAAGAACATCTTGTTGGTTTCCTTTTGAACAAATAAAGCTATTTTTCTAGAGCACAGATTCTATCGAAAGGGGAATAAATTTTCAAGAATATTTGAATAGTTTTAATGCAAGCACGTAGCTGGAAGAAATTCCTGGAGGGGCAAAGCCTGTCCTTGTTACCCCTTCGAGAGGCCAAAGCTCGTTTTTGGTTATTTAAATCTCAATAATTCTGTTAGGGGGAGGCTTTGCAAAATTTTTCTGCTGGGCAGCCACTGTCACTCCGTGTTCCCCTTGCAGATACGTGCCTGGTCTGGGGATGGCTGTTGAATAGTTGAATGACAAAAATGATGCCGGGTGTTGAACTTCCAAATGCTACAATGTTCTTTTCCTAAAAGTTCCTAACAATGATTTACCACTTTACTGAAAGTTGAAAGTTTCCTCTACATATTGATGACAATCTCTATATTGATAGCCGGCGATAACATCAAGAGTTTTGACCAAATAGGTAAAAATTGGATAAAAATTGTGAGAATTTGTGACTATTTAGGGCTATATCTCATTTTTACGACCTTAAAAGACAATTTAAACCTAAAATCTGGAATCCCCATAAAGTTTTGACCTAGTGATGTACTTCTATGGATATTTGTTTGATAAAAAGTTGGAAATCGCGGCTTCAGAAGTTATGGGACGAAATTAGAAATTCTACCTCATCAAAGAGTGAATTTTGGCATTAGCGGGCAATTATGCAGTATTATATGTCTTTAAAATGATCTTAAATAACATGATTTGGGATCACTAGACATCTGACCACAAAAAGCCATAACAGAAAACATATTTCGCATCCTATTTTCCGCTATCAGTCCACTGTGCCCATGGTCTCAAGCTAATTAGCTCATTCCTTTTAGTTCTAAGCGTTTCTTGAACTAGATTGTTTATAAACTGGTTCTATATGAACGAAGCTTGTAGATGTTACATTTCAACATTGTCAACAGTATCAAACAAGTGCCCTCAGCATAACATGTCAAACGTATGTCGTGCGAATCGCGATGAATTACTGTTTGGGTCGTTACAACCCCTTCAATGAGGTCGGAAATTCCGAGAGGAAAATTCTCGTTGAGTGTCCATACGCTAGTTGGTATAGTTCCTCAACCCGGTGACGCAGTCATACACCTGCTAAGTGTCCTGAATGTGCGGGACTAACTAGGAATACAGGAGTTATGTTATGGAGAAGATTCAGGTAATTGATATTTCTCCGTTCACAAAACCCGACAAATATGATGATGAAAGTAGGGGACAGGTACTTAAAGCATGGAATGCTTCGTTTAGGACACTTGGGTTTGCAATTGTAGTAGGCCATGGTGTTCCATTTGAGACGATGGCCAATATGCAATCAGATGCTAGAGAGTTCTTCACTCAGAGTAAGGAGGAGAAACTGAAGAGCCATTTGAACTTAGGCTACGGAAAGGGTGGTTATGTTCCTATGGGGATAGAAAGTGTTGCAAGATCACGAGAAGAATCAAATCCAAAACCTCCGGACATAGTAGAAAGCTTGTGTTTTCCAGAAGGTGGCAAAGGTAATGACGTTGTTCCTGAATACCCAAAGACATTTAAAAGCACTCTTGACAACTATTGCAAGCATTTAAAACATCTTCTAGCACTTTCTATGGAAATATCCGCAATGTCGTTGGGGCTGCCTAGAGAGTACTTTGCCACTTATTTTACAGAGCCCGAATGCGCGATACGGCTAGCATACTACCCTCCCCAGGACAAAATCAAACCAACACAAAATCAAATGCGATATGGAGCTCATACAGATTATACTGGATTTACTTTCCTACGACCTGATGTTGAAGTTGGTGGCTTAGAGATTATGGACCCACAGACATCAACATGGATTCCAGTTCATCCAACTGAGGATTGCTTCATTGTCAATGCTGGTGATTTAATTCAGCAATGGACTAATGACCATTGGATATCGAACCTGCATCGTGTTGTAAATCCACCAAAAGACCTCATCCATAAATCTAGACTATCTGTTATTTGCTTCACAGGGCCAAATACAGACTCAGTTATTTCTCCATTGGAAGTGTGTTGTGGTGTTGATAAGCCACCAAAATATGCACCAGTTACTGCTTGTGACCATTTGAAGAAGAAATTGGAAGCTTCTAATGTGCACAAGAGTTGATGGGCACCTTCTTTTATATTTCTAAGTGATGGATAGGGATTTTACACTTCCTTTTAAGCATATCCACTCCATAACACTTTTCAAAGACACTGCAGTGAAATTAACTTTCTACTTCTTCATATTGAGCTAATTAAACTTTGTAAATCTTTTGCAATCTTTTCATAAATCTTTTGTAGTAGGTTCATTCTGGGTAAATTTCATCAAAATATTAATGTTCGCAATATGCTAATAGACTACCTGTGTTATGAGTAAAGCTCGGAAAGCTATACATTTCTGGATAGAGGGTGGACAACAACAACAACACAAGCACAATAAAGTCACACACTTTGTTCATCTTTATGATATAGCAGAAAGGCTAACTAAAAATCAATCACTGTTTTTTATTTATTTCCAACTATGAACAATAAGACATCAAGAACAAGATGGAGAACATTTTCAACCTATTTTAAGGATAAAAATATATACAAATAATACAGTTTAGGAAATTTTGTAAGCAAAACACCAGGAATAACCAATATGATGATTGCAAGCATACCAAGACTTGAAAAGTTTCTTTATCTATCCACAGGCTCAGTGGATGGAGCTTCATCATCATAAACTTCTCCTTCTGCATCCTGATGCACGTTTGATGAATGTATTAACTTTGAGAGTACAGCATTCTAAAATGTACAAATCAAGTCAGCTTCCATTGCCAAATACCCTATAATTGCATAATGCATAACAAGTTTTCTAGGCTATGTACCCTATAATTGCATAATGCATAACAAGTTTTCTAGGCTATGGCATTCATACTGGATCTTAAATGGATCTACTTCTGCACTGGTGTGAAAAAGTTTCAGATATGTACTGGAAGCCAAAAGTTGAAAATAAGCCAAAAGCAAGATATTTTTTATGCACAGAGCTCTCAAGCAGGTTTGAACTGCTCCAGAGCCTTTCTGGTCCCTTTTTTGTAGGGGGGCTTACATATCTCTTTGACAATAGGGCCCTGCAATCTCTTGGTGGCCCTATCTATGCACCAAAGTGGCATATAGCAATCTTCATGACTTAGCTTTTGCTCCCCCTTGCCTACATTTGGTATCCAGCCAAGTATGTTAGGTGGAATCCTACTATGCATAATATATAAGCTGTAAAGATTAAATGCTAGGAACAAGGCAAAAGTGAAGGAATGCATGGTTACCTTCAACATAAGCAAGTATAGTATAGGTCAACAGTCAGGAACCTATGGCTCACAAGCCAGATATGGCTCTTTTCAAGACAGCATTTGGCTCTCTGGCTTGCAGCCATCTTAGCAGGCATTTCTTCAATACATTAAAAAATAGCTATTACCTCCAGAATTGTTTTTCAAAGTTACCACTGGTGTTGTTTTCATGTGTCATATAGCTTGACAGAATATTAGCCAAGATAGAGTCAAATTAGACAATTTTGTGGTCTAACATGACACCAGTATCCAATCGTAAGGCTCTCATGGAAATGCATTGTAAAATATGAGACTAGTGGCTCTTTCACCAAAAAAGTTTCTGATCCCTGGTATAGATGTATGTATATATTTAAATACATGTTTATATATGCTTGAATGCATAGATTCCTGCCAAATATGTCACTAGAGTTTACTTTGTTGAAAAAGTAGCTAGCACGAAGTTTTGTCAAAACATGAGCATGACCACTAGAAATTTCTTAAAGCATCTAAGCTTGATAGGAAAAAGATTTATATTTGAGATATCTGGTCAATTCACGTTAGACCTTTTATGTCTACTTGGTCATGTGATTGGAATGTCTGAGTAGAATATTATACAGCAATAAAGCTGATAGCATCATACAGAACTGTAGTAACTTGTCCACCAGGGGTATCTAGCTTGAGAGCATACTCTTAAGGTTTTCTAAAACATTGGCTTGTTTTATGCCCACCATGCATAAATATAAATGAAATATTTAACAAGCTGGTAGTTCTTAAGATTGAATAACATCAACACATGCTCATTGTAATGTCTGCAATATCTTAATCAACTGCAAGGGGCCATTCAAATATTATGACATGCAAGGGGGGTGGTAGGGTCTTTTGATTTTTGTAATCAAGTGTGACAAGAAGTGGATGGGTTGTTTTTACATTGTGACATCACATTTAAAAAATAAATCTATATTTAGCACATTTTGCTTCATAATAGCAAGTTTGGCCCTTTTTTAACAGAAATTTGGCTTCACATCGAAAAATAATTTGGCAATCCTATTGTGATGCCATTTTGATGCCAAAAATGACATAATAAACACATTATTATGAAAGCAGAAAAAACATCTTATTGAAATTCATAATGTGACGTGACACATTAGGAGTGGATGGGTGGGTAGTTTTGAATTTGTGACAAAATGTGACAGGGTGGGTGGTATCAAAAACTGCCATGTCCCCCAATATCTTAATATCAACTGCAAGATCTTAATCAACTGATAACTTACTTGGTGAGCTGCTGTTGAAGGCATTGACACTAGTTGATATACTGTAACTTGTCCATCACTATCACCAATTAATACTGCCTAGAGTAATACAGAATGATAGATAAGATTGGAATGTTGGATAGGGATTTGAGTCAAATTCATGTACCTCTGTCAAGAAGAAATTCGTAGTTCTCTGCTCCACATCTAGTGTGAGGCATACTCTTGGATACCTAATAGAAGTCCATGCTAATGAAGTTTTCAAAAATTTTCCACCCAGGACATTCTTATTCCAACTCCCGCCTATTAATTTTTGGAAGTATTATCTCAAACAAGGCAATTTTCAGAAGGAGATACTTTGGCTTGCAAGTAAAAAGTATCATAAGAAAGTATGCTGATGGCATGTGTTGTATGGTTCAGCTTTGTTCTGTTTTGTGGACTTAGCAATGTTACTTTGAAACAAATTTGTAATAAAAAACCATAGCCTTTTCTACAACATTTTTGGTCATTTTCCAACCCCTGCATTTATTCCAACCCCCCTGCTAATTAGGCTTGGATGATTTTTCCAGCCCCCTGACTATTCCAACTCCCCATCCATGAGGCACCCAAGAGTACATGGACTGTATTAGTGTTGTTAGAAAGAAATTGCAAGTGACATCTGCAGTGCAGGCTCTGTGAATGTGTGTCCTTTCTTGCTGCAGTTGCCACAATGTCAAATCATTATTGTAGTTTGGCAAATTTGTGTCATTTTTAGTTGTAAAAAAGAAAAGACAGACAATCTTAGATGAAAAGGTTATGACTTAAAATTGCCTCCTGCATCTCCTAAAACTGCCAATATTGATAGAAAATCAAGTGAAAGCCCTGTAAATGGCATGGTTTGCAAATAACAAAACTCACCTCTGAATCCAAGGCAAATATGATTGATGATAGTTTTACATTCGGGGAAACAGAAGTATTGACAATCAATGGGTCAAGCCTACAAGGAAAAGCAAGTCAAATGAAGATTAGTAACCTTGCTATCAATCTGCGTTTAATGTCGTCGTATAAATCTGCATTTACACTTTCAAAATATGAAATACACAGCTAGAGCCTACTACTCTTGAGTCCCGAATTAACGTAACCCCCCCCCACCCTGCTTTTTAATGTACTTCGATCGAGAAAAGTGAGAAAGTAGCGTGAGAAATCGTGTATTTAATGTTTTTTACAAGTGAAACGACTTGTAAAACACATCCATAGCCACAGATGAATGAAAAATTTTCCACCCATCCCGTCTATTCGGGACAAAAGAGCAGAAACACAAAATAATAGCTTCCTAGCCCTCATTCCCCAAAAGGTTTAACCACCAAAAGTGGATAGTTGTCACATTCAATCTACTCAAAAAATATTCAAAGGATCAAAACTCTACATCTTACATTTTAAAATGGATTTCCGGTTGAGTTAAGCGTAAATAATTTAAAACAGCCTCAAATTACGACTTTGTAGCACTTACTCTTAAAATAGCCCCCCCCCATAAAGCCGTACATACCATCAAATTTATTGGTAAAGAGATTATGACAGACTCTGCTAATTGAAGCTAAAGATTGCCAAAAATTTCATTAAAGATTTAAACAAAATATAATCAGCTAAGATTTCGATTATGTAAAATCTCGTTGCAAACTTAGACTTTTTGTAGCAATAATTAGTAATAATTATTAAAAATAATAATCAGTAGCAACAGTTTCCTTTAAACTTGTACAGCTTGTATATTTGGCTCCAAATTTAAATAAAGAATAGCATCACTAATTTAATTAAACTACATTATATATATGGGCAAAGTGGAATGGTTGTTGGAGCGCATGTCTCCCGTGCGGAAGGTCTACGGCTCGAGCCCGACTCGATGCCCTGACTGAATGCTCGCCCACCACCCACCCAGCAGCGAATGTGTACAGGGTGGGAATAGAGAGGAATTAAAGGCGGCAAGGAAAGGAACTGGACACTCTACCTCACATGCCGATGGCTCAGGATAAGTGTCCTCTCTAATATAACGCATTGAGTTTGATGTTTTAGCCATGTGCTGTATTTCCTATCACTTTAGTTATCATGTAGCGTGTTTCAGTCTTGCGTACCTGTGGAGTCCTGTTTTGTGTAGTAAACACCCTTTCCGGGCAGTGTTGTCTTGTCAAAGTGTATTGTGTTGACGTTGACGTGTAATGTATTGTAGAGTGCAGTTGGTGTGATATGTAGTAAGCATTCAATGTAGATTAGTCAGTCTTGGATTGCATGATACCAGAAAACATGAAGAGGCGTTGTCTATTGTAAATTCTTCGTTAGGCCTAGGCATAAAGTACCATTTGAAATATGGTGACAGCACACCACCGTAAAGATCCCCCGCATCGTTACACTAAAAGGCACTCCCCTACATACGAAAGTACACGGGGCTACCATTACTTTTCTACATTATATATGCTATCAGACTATATCTTTGTTGTATAATATTCTAGCTCTACGAATAGAAAAATAAGGTAAACTTACGTGCTATTTGCCAAGTCCCAGATTTCAACTTGTGAATCATTGACAATTCCAATAACAGTAGGGGACATCGGCGACCAATCAATATCATTGACAGCTTCCTGAACGAAGACAAATACAGTAGAATTAAGGGCGCTATAGCCATACTAAAGATGAAGAAAATCGGAATATACATTTACTGACAAAGTCTATTATTACATCTGTTATACATATACATACGGATACATAACAATATTATATATAGTGCCTCGATGGCACAATGTACAAATTCGTGTTTCTCTGGCCATTCTGCTGGGGTTCGAATCCACGACGGGGAATCAGTTTAGAAGTGTGGTAACCTACCTGTGAGTAGTATGAGATTACATTGTCGTTCCAATACTTTTGACGAGGAAGTGTGTGTGCGTGTGTGTATGTGTGTGTGTGTGTGTGTGTGTGCGTGTGTGTATGTGTGTG
>OLMO02000302.1:13296673-13318070 GCA_900291935.2 Cassiopea xamachana
ATATAGTAGAAACATGGGTAGGAAGAATTTTGTAATCACAACCTCGCCTCTTTTCAGTGCCACGCTCCCTTATAAACCATGACCCGTCCTTAAGCTATATAATGTAAATGTCAAATTCATTGTTCAACATGCTTTTTCTTAAAAGGAACCACTTTATACGGAACCTAGATGTAGACGGCCAAAATAATAAAGAAATTTATACTACTAACGGGAAGCAAGCTAAGGAACTTTTCGATTTCAAAACTTTCTATAACTCCAAATAATCAAGAATTAGGAAATTGGTTCCATTTATTTACAACAAAAACTCGCATAGATACATTTATAAGTTTCTTTCCTTCCTTATTTGTGCTTTGTGTCTTACGTTCTTGTCAAAATTAAAGTTGAAATTCCGAATTTTGAAGTTTCCTTGTGCCTGTACCACTATATGTGCAGTAAAATTTAAGAAACTATTAAGGAATTTTTTTAAGAAACTATTAAGGAATTTTAAGTACTAGAATTTGATAAAAAGAGGTCCAAAAATAAGGAACTTTTAGAACTAGGCTTGGAGCGAGGTTCCTCATAAAAAAGCGTTTGCTTTATTCATGTTTTGTTCTATGATAATTTAGCGTATTAACAAAGATTTGAATTCTTCTTTAACCTTTATGCGAATTTACACCTTATACTCGGTACTCGATTTTACCTCCGTTTCCCCCAATTTTTTGGGGCTTGGAGGGTGCCTCTGAGAGGACTTCAGTTCTGGCGCGAGCATTTAGGACCGGGTGCCCTTCCTGACGTCACCAATGGCATGCATTGGGCCTCGAACCCAGGGCCATGTTGGTCTTAGTCGAGTGCATTATTGCTAGGCCACGGCTGCTGAATTTACACCTTATGTTGCACCAAAATATTAGAGTAATTTCAAAGTAAAAACAATAAACTCAAGAGCATCAAAGCTCAATGATAAAATAAACACTCTTTTGATAAGATATATATGTGACAGAACTCAGCGACATCTCACGTGTGCAAGGTAATTCTTTCACGTGAGCATTCACTGGCGCTATTGTCACTTTTAAAAATTACATTTAAGTGTTTACATATCAATGAGCCTAAAACTCTGCTTTTTTATATAGCACAGTTAACTCGTGCTGTTCTTTCTCTTCTTGCGATTATTACCGAATTCATGACTTCTTTTAGCATTTCATCGAGTAAACCCCAAAATTTTGCATGTAATTTCGCCCCGTGAAAACTGTCTCGTGCACGCCTGGGAAAGAAGCCTCGTTCAGGGGAGCTAAGCTTCTACTATCTACCCCACTCACTATACCGTGATATCACAAACGAGTTTAGTACCAACCGTCTGTCTTCGCATTCTCTTTGAAAAAAGTATCATAAAGATCCCAGTTTGTAGCCATGCATCCAAAATCCTGCGGAGGCAAATAAACAGACACTAAATGAAGCTGGATAACACATATATTTCATAGCGCGAAGCTAGCAATTTACGAAGCCTAATTTCTATAGAAATGTCCTAGTGTACGTCCTCTCAGCGCTTAATAGCAGAAGTGGTGGAGCTAATTGTGTGCCTTGAAGCAAAATGTTGTAGCAAAGTGTAGCTCATTTCCGTCCTCACTTTAAAATTCCACTACATACAAAAAATTGCAAAATAGAGTTATAGTAAATAACTATTATTGCCGATAATATCAATCATGCAAAAATAGTAATTTATATTCAAGGGATTTCTTGAGGAGACGCGCTCTCAACAGGCCAACTAATGGAAGAGATATTTGCTATAAATACGAGAGCGCATTCTTCTGTAAAGCTTAGTCTTGCAACTATCCACGTACGGTTGCGCCTACTCTAGAGTGCCGAGTAATTGGGGGGGGGGTGATTATGGTCGGGAGAGATGGAAAATTTATGGCAAATTGATAAAATGGAATAAAAGGGGGTGGGAAATTGGATTTGATGGAAAATAGAAAGCAAAGATTCTTGAAGTAGATATTTCAAATGAACAAATATATATTCGTATGAAATTCGCTTTTTAAAACTGTTCCTTGTATTTCCGTACGTCGTTCTTTTTTCTGCGCACTGCAGAGAACTGATTCTCTGAGAACTGATTTCAGATTATCTAAATTTAATAAAATGGGTGGTTGGAATAGTAACAGGGGTGTTGGAAAAAATTCAAAAAATTAATAATCGGGAAGGGACGATTACTCGGTACATTAGAGAATATGGCAATGCACCAGACATTTATTGCACTCCACTGATAAAGAAGATACATCTCCCATTGAGTTCAATCGCAATTTTTCTCCAATAAACTGTACAATAGCACTTGGAGTACTTTCTCATAAAGGATAGGAATAACCAAGGACATAGGAACCAATGAATGGTTCATAATGGCATTAGAACAAGACAGAAGCATACCTCCTTGCCAATAAAAGTTGTCTGGACTTCTTTCTGTTTTGGGGCGTCATTATATGTTTGCATTCCGCGGTCAACATACATATCATTGCCAGCCCTGTTCTTTAGCATCTGGATGAAAATAATATAGAAGAAATTAAATAAAGCGAGGCAACTGGATGTGAAACTAAAGACTGCGCCCAAAAGAGCAAAAAAATGTTAAATGTTTCACGCAAAAAAATGTTGAATTCTAACTTATCCCCAAAACTCTTTATGATGGTTTCAACTACTGAAAAGGAAATGAGCAGAGGAAGGTGCATTTTTCATTTGAGCATCGACAACGATACATTTCAATAAAATTAACGTTACACTCAACCAGAAATCTTTATTGGTGACCAAAGAGTAATATTTTACAATATATGAAGTACGAGAGACTAGAAAAAGATTGAACCATTCAAGCAGCATTCGTCATCTGCCAAAATCTCACTAGTTTTAATATTAGCTCTAAGTGAAACACTCTGGAACAGAAATATTGTCTAGAACAATATTACGACTTCTTACTAAGATTATAGACCTGGATTTTGCTTGCATCCTAGATTTGATATACACTTCAAAGCTAGCTGTATAGCTAGCTTCGAAGTGTATTTCAAATCTAAGACGCAATCGAAATCCAGATCTATAATCTTAGTATATAACTATATGGTTCTTGTTTAGATTCATTGCTATAGATGATGAGTATAACTCTTAACTAAGATCACTGCACTAGCTTATGAATATAGCTATTGACTTGCATAGTAGGATTATAGCTGTGGTTTAGGGCAATAGATATGAATGATGCTTTCAATTATGGATAAGAATTCTGATTCCGGAAAATGCAGCTTCGCAATAAGTTCATAATTAGGACGCCAATAATGAGCATCAAGATGTCTGTCATTTTTGTCGTCCTAATCATAAAAGAATTAGGATTCTACTTCTTCAGAAGCAGCTAATCTCTAGATAATCCCAGATTGCAGCTACATACCTCGTGGTATCTATCATTGCTAGCTTTGACTTCTTCAGCCAGTTCACTATCCTTCAGCACCGAAATTCCAGGCATATCAAAATGCCATATTGTGTCCGTCTCATCCAGCTGGACCTCAACCTGCAGGTAGTTACACAATCAATCTTACCTATAGCCTCTAAAATAAATTCGGCTTTTACTTTGTATTGAGAACGACAAACACATCAATGATTCGGCAAGTTTTCTGCATATCCTCATAAGTGACTTACTTTTAACACTAACTGAAAATTGATAAATACCGAACAATATGGTCTATTGAAACAGCATCATTAACAAAAAAATCTTTCCAAAAATCCTACGAAGCATTAGCGGACACATTGACATTTAATGGCCGCAAGGAAGCAGGAACAGGAGGTCACATGGGGCACTTCCCCATTTGTTACAAATTTTAATGTTAGGTGCTTCATTCTCAGCTTATGTAGTTACCCTTTCCAGCTACTAAGAGTGCCCCTGAATCAGGGGATGTAGCTCTAAACATCTCCAATTCATTCATCGATATTCCGCTGAACACCAAACTTATACCAGGCTATAACATTATTTTGAAATGTGAAAAAATATTGACATGAGTTTGCAAATCTTAAGCAAAACAGAAAAACTAAACAAATATTTTCAATAACTTAGCGATCAAAGGGGGTGGCTGAGCCCCCAAAATCTTTGATAGATATAACAAGGAAGGCCGCGCCATCTGACCCCTCTAAGAGTATGTCCCTGCCCTGATTGCATGTGCCTCTAAACTTTTTGAATGTTTCCCACGTCCTTGAAACGAGTGGAGGAGGAGAAGCTTCTTTTGCATCTCCGATTGTTGCTATTTTGGAACCATTATTTATAAAACTTTTTCACAATTCTTCAAGAACAACATTATTGAGAGCAAATGCTCCTTTCACTCCTAAGTCTCAGCCACTGCTACCAAGTTAATACGACAAAACAGAAAGGGCAAAAGTGACACTAATTCTCCTTCTCTATCCAACCGGTGTCGAAATGATGGAAATTGGGCTGGGAATAAATGAATGAATTGATACGATAATTTTTAAACTTCAGTTGAAACATTTCTTTTCAAATCATTACGATAAAACTTATTCATCTTTTCTTGAATCTGGTAAAACAGGGCTTATTTTACAGTAATCTTGGCCACACTTAGTGGTCTTGGACATCTTGAGTGTGGCCTTGGAAATTGAAAATTGTGGTCAACTTTCTCACTTACATATGCTACTTAGTTCGCAGATGTCTTTCTCTGCCTTGGTCTGTATACCGCATATTCTCGAATAGAAGCCGCAGCTTCTATTAATTTTTTTGTAAAATTGCGGCTTCTATATGAACTCGGCTTGTATTCGAGGGAGGCTTTTATTCGCTTTTCCAGTAATTGCAGTGTTTTTGTTAATCCACTACACTGTATTCAAATTTGTTTACAACTTCGAAAAGTGTTTGAAATAGAAATTTTTTAGTTTTAAACTTTTTGGTTTTGTCAAAATGGCAGAAACTAGCAAAAAGAAAGTGTTAAGAAAGTGTTGAGGGCGGCTAATCCATTATTGTCCCTAAACGCGGCTTCCGTTAGAGGGGGGCTTTTAATACTTCTTTTCGTAAAAAACTGCAATTTTTATTCGAGGGTGGCCTCTATTGGAGGGCGGCTTCTATTCGAGAAATACGGTATGCTTTATGCAAATTTCGAGAACAGTACAACATGTGCTTCAATATGGCATCAAACAACAGAAGGTTCCACATGAAATCTTGGATTTTTAGAAGGGTGTGGTCCCAAAAAGGTTGATGTAGGGTGTGGTCAAGCAGTATCAAAGCATAGTGTGGTCTTCAGAAAGTCCTTAAAGTAGGTCCTGTCGTAAAGACAATCGACTCAAGAAAAAGATCATTATCTGAGGTAAAAGAAAACAAGCCTACCATTTTCTCAAGATCTTCTTCGGACAATTCTTCCTTGGTGTAAGCCCATCTTGTTTCAATATCTGCATAAAAGTAATAGAGAAGTGTTAAAGTATTCACTATATAGCGTTACAGAGGAAGCTATGCACTTTTTGACTACTCTGTAAGACGGAAATGCTGTTGTGAAGAAGCTTGTTGGATCGACATGGTTGCAAATATGGCTAGATATGGCTCAATGAAATTGTCTGAATCGAAGAGTAATCACTACTGAAAATGTCTTGAAATCTTGAAAACTTCAATCAGCTTATACGATACGTAGATTGCTCAATATAAAATGATTTTAATACAACAGGTGGCTTGATCGGTTATAATCTGGACTTGATCTACTTCAGATTCACAAAAAGATATATACTAGCAACTTGACCGAATCTACTCCAGATTCATTGAAGATGATCTAATCCAGATTCATTGAAGATGAACACTAGTGGCTTGATCGATAAGCAGGACTTTATTCATAAAAAATCCATGAAAAATATGCAGTAGTTATTTGATATATATCTGTGGGTCTATCAATGATCTAAACTGAATCCTGCTAAAGATTCATCAGAAGCCATACTGAGTTATCTTGTTCTGAAAGACTGACAGCATCAATTACTTAGTAATTCATTGGTCTATATTTTCTAACTGCTCGATTAACCTAAATTCCCAATGATAAATAACTTTTTTCATGTACTAATGACTACTGCTGTGTCAAGATATTAAACCGCAAAGACTAAAGTCCACTATACATTTTGAAAGATTAAGATGGAATAAATGTATTCCATGCCTACATTTAAAAATTGCCTAGGTTGGTATGAGACAAGCAATTAAATGAATTTCCACCATACCTGAAAGTCCACTCGTAAAATCTTGGGTATGACTTGGCTCTGTGATATCATCTGTAATTGAATCTATCGAGATCCTGGACGAGCCACCAATCATTGAACCCATCATTGACCTAGCAAGATAAACCTCAATACCAATCAACTGAAGTAATTATTGCTAGAGGGGGCGGGGCTTGTAAGAGAGGGAGGCTAAATAAATTTCTTGACAACTTTCAATAGCTAACTAAATATTTGCTGTTTGCAAATAGAGAAAAACACTCATATTTTTTAGTTTATACATCACTAGTTCACAGCAGAACAAATAAAATTGAAAAATTATGTAGTAACTATTGATATAGAGCGTTTTTATCTGCAGTAAGTCAATGAATGACTTTGATTCTTGATAGCATAAGAACTGTTGCTTTCAGAGCGTGATTTAGGTTAGTTTGCTTACTTCTAACAAACTTATTTATGCTTGGTAGTAATCAACGTTTTCTAGAGGGGGTTACTAGAGAGGGGGCTTAATAAATTTCTGGGCCAAAAAGAGGGCTTATTGGAGAGGGGGGCTAAAAAGAGAATTAATGGTATTTAAAAGTTGCTATGTGCCCCTTTGATACCCCATAAAGATACAGTCAAGGGGACACATGCCCTCCAGCCACCCAGCCAGCATGCCACAGAGAAATATATAATTCAATCAATCAAGGTTTACTGCAAATGTTCTGCAGCAGGTGATGACAGAAAAATACACACAAATTTATCTATGCATGAAAACAGCAATTAGTACAAAAGTGTACCAAATTCCTAAGCCCTTCAAAGACAATGCAACAGATAGCAAGAATATTGAATTCACAGACATGCTAATAATGAATGTGATAAAGATAAGTGATCATTTTTTACCTAGAAAAGCCTGGAGCAAAACTTGCTTGCATACTGGCACCATAGATCGACTGTGTCAGGTCCGATGGCTATGAGAGACGACTCGTTAGGATGCAAGTAATTGCAATTCATGTTACTCATTAGAAAGAGAAAATATGAAAGAGCTTGAAAAAATTGAACTCAATAGTGAAGTGCCTGAGTATATTTTAGCTGCAAGGCATCCTTCATTAGAATGGACTATCAAACAGTATTAGACAAGAAAACATCAAAAAGATGTTTAGGATAAACTTCAAAGAAGACAAAAACTAGTTGAAAGTCCCAGGGACAATTTATGTATGAAATAGAAGAAATAATTATATGTACTATATGATTCTGATGCTGATGATAATGATAGTGGTGGTGCTGATTCTGCTGGTGATGATGATTAACATGGTCATGATGATGACAATGATGAAAGAGAAGAATAGCTAACATCAAGACAACAAATATTTAAAGAAATAGATTAGATAATTATATGTATTATATGGTTCTGATGTTGATGGCGATGATTCATTTAATTATCTACTCCAAGATTCTTTCAACATTTTTGGAATTCTCAGTACAAAAAAATATGGAGATAAGTAACTAATTATGAGCTTTTTGACTATAAATCAAAATCTGAATCATTTACTGTTCCAACAGATGCAGAATCAGCAAGAATTGCATTCTGTGTCAGGTTCTTCCTACAAGGGTAAAAATAGTAGCATCTAATGATTGATGAAGAGCCATATAGAGGGTAGCATTGCATTTCCTTCTTAAAAATCTTCCCTGACCCCTCACACATTCCTTTTCATTCACTTAGGAGAAAGTAATGCTGATATGACTTGACAGTACCTAATCAACAAAATGAATATCAAAATCAATGTGATAAACATTTTAAAATGTGGGGGGATATGTATTAAGAGGTACCCTCAATCAAAAAAGGGCAAGATATTAAGAATCCCATTGGTCATAGTGTTTTCCATGACTTTTTTATAGTGATAATAGATGGTAAAATGGCCAAAATTTCCCCTCCCCAATAGAACTGGGCACATCCCTGCTCCTTAGACCTATAAATCTTCCCCCCAGCTAGATAAAATTGACAATTCCTATAATGTATGTTTATAAACCAAATCCCTTTCCATTAATACTTAATTAAGTTGGTCATAGTCAACGTATCTGCATTTGAGGCATGCTGTCAGAAAACTCAATGTGCATAGTAATTGACAAAGTTTTAGAAGAATAACGAGGGCAGTGTAATACATTAAATAAAAGTCACTACCTCTAGCACCCCCCTATAAAACTGGTTATACTAAGATCTTCTGCTGTGATTTTCTATTCTTGCCTAAATGCTGGGGGGTCATAATAAGTGGGGGGGTAGAAGAAGTGTTTTGAAATCTAAGATAATTATGCTACAAAGCACTTATGTTCATAATGCAGGCATATATGGTTGTGAGAATGTAAGCAGCACAAAAAGAATGTTAGCAGATAAGATTTGTTCAAAATATCTGTCTTTAACAGGTTTTGAAAAACTTTTGCACAAAAACCAATTAGTGGGTGATCCTAATAAGAGCAGGAGGTTGAAAAATTTTTTGAAAATTAATTAGATAGGGGGAAAGCAATCAGGTACTTCAGAGTACATTTTATCATACTTGCTAAATTTCTTCCTTCACTGTCTCTCATTATGATCAAGCATCTTACCTCTGGGAAATTAGGTCATTTGGTAAAAGGCTCCTTGGAGTCACATCTTGACCAAGATCATCAAAAACCTGAATTGAAAATCAAGAAGGGTGTAAAAGAGCAAAAAGATATAGTTTTCCAGTTCTTCATTAAATTCTATAAATATAAAGTAGATGACTGGTGAATACAAAAGCTTTGCTGCATATCCAGTTATAAGATCATACTCTAAAATTTCTTCAGTTTAGGAATGACAGATAGGTATATTGATATACTAGAAATAATGCATTCATTCGTTCATTACCACTAGAACAAATAAGAACTGTGTAGAGGGCCAAAAAACAAAGCATTCAATGCAAAGTGGACAGAAAAGTAAATTTTCATTACCATAGTACAAGGATAATTGTGGACAGAAAAACTATCATAAATATATTATTCTATCATCATAGTTGCTACTGTGTGCTCTAATGTTGCTTGCTGACTTCATACAAACTCCACAGACAAAATTTTTCCACCATAGCATTTTTCAAGACATTAAATCACTAATACTATCATTGCAATAGCATTTTAAAACCTGCACAGCAGCTTTCTGGGGATTACTTCTTTGTGACCTTTCATCAGTTGTAAGATTTTTCCGGCTTCCTGTTGCATACAATGTACTTTTTGATCCTCGATAATTAATCTTGTTCTGAGCACTAAGGCTAGTTTGGCTTCCAGCAATGCTCACATTGCCCACACTCCGTTTCCCACTCAGGACACTTTTTCCTCTAGGAAGTAAAAACAACAATTACATGAGTTATTGTACTCAGTGATACAAGAAAGCTTTCTAGCTGAATACAACCATGCATTTTCCTACTATTAAATACTTTGAAGTTCTACCATAATCAAAAGTAGTGATGACCAAACTTTTCAATCCTACCAGGTGGTCCCTTATAACATATTTTGTGAATCAGGGTCCCCTGGATGGAAAATATATGCCAAGATGATCAAATGTTTCAACAAAACAAATATTAATATATCACACAATATTTCATTATACAATATTTCTTTTGCAGTTCCCCGTGAACTCCTCAAGATCCCTTGGGTCAGCCATGGACCCCAGCTTGGGAATTAATGATCTAAAGCAAGCCACCAGTAAAGTAAGAGATTATGCTTCTATACTGCAAAGCATGGATACATATAAAATTGTGTACAAACAGTTCAAATAATTCAAAAATGAACAGCTCTTCCTGGGGGCTGCTGTCAAAGCTATGTATAAGTATGATGCCCCTCCATCAATAGCACTATCAGCAGGGACACCAGAGCAATTGTAGGGCAATGTGGGGCAGAAGTTTGGAGAAGGGAGCTGGCACCAATTATGATGTCATAATGACATCAGAATTGAAACTTAAGGGCTACTTTTCACAAGCATACATTCCTAATCATTGTTCAGTTTCATAGCAAGTCATGAAGTCCTGGGGATAGTGAGAAAACATTATATCAGAAGATGGCATGAAAAGGGCAATTTCAACCTCTTGCCCCCACTATTTGAGGACAGGAGGGGCACTCACCCCCTTTGCCTCATATTCCTGCTACCCTAATCACCAGTGAATCAAAGTGCATCAAAAGACTGCATTCCAATGCCTGCATTGTAATAACTTGCAAAATTATAAATATGTGTACATGTGTAAATATTGCCTAAGACTATGATTAATAGCAAACCAAACTGGAAGAGAAGCAAAAGCTAGCAGGCTAAAACAAAGAAGTTGTTTTTTTATACAAATAAATGTGTTGATCACACTACATAGATATAAACAATAAAATGATGATATCATTGGGGGCTAAGACTACCCCATGGCCCGTACATAGAAAAAATAACATTACACTAAATAAATATTTAAAATGACTTAAAGCAAAAGGAAAGTAGAAGAAGGTAACAATGATAGGAATTAGTCTCATGGATGCTGTGGCTAAGCAAGAGGCTTTGAGAAATTTGAATCATTGTCACACAAAACTAAGGGGATCTGGAATGCTTAGATTTTATGGATGGTACCCCATGTGAAATGTGGAACCCCAACCACCAGGGCATTTTTTCAAGATTTTACACTGGTGGGGCAATTGAGAAAAGGGTACTTTAGATAAATGCAGAATCTTCAGATTAGCATTCTTTCAAAGTTACTCTTACTATATTGGTATAGACAGTAGAGCAAAGAATTCATATCAGCATACAAATATTTCAGATAAGACAAAGCTAAAAACGTCGCTGAATCAAAATGGTGCTTAAGTGGTGGGGCAAACATGTTCCACTGGTGGGGCAATGAAAGGGGCTGGTGGGGAATTTCCCCACCACTTAATATGTTTAAAAATGCCCTGTCAACTAGAGATAACATCACCCAGCTCTATTAATTGAAGAAACAATGCCTCATGATTTACTAAACAAGAAGTACAGATAGGTGCTAATGTATGGGATATTAAGCACTCTTCTCCAGCCAGTTGTTGGAGGGGAGAATACTGTACATGGGAAATAATTCCAATGTGGAAAAACAAGGGTATAGACAGTGGAAAAATACAGTTCCTAGACGTAGAATATAAAAAAGAAAAAGATGCGAATGCCACAAAAAGTGATAGACTCGACAAATTTGATAACATTATACTGTTATCAAATTTTTGAATCTGTTAGTCATTGTTGCATGCACCGGCAGTTTGTTTCACAAATTATTAACCAAATAGCGCTACATATTCAATGCACTTGAAAATATAATAGCTTTAGTCTAAAGAATTAACTTTGCAGTTTATGAACATTTACTTTCAATTTAACAAGAATTCGTCACTTGTTCTACCATGCAGGCATTACCCCTAGAGAATAATTCAAAATTTAATTTAATTTTCTCATAAGTTACTCAGAATGTAAAATAACTTCATCTTATTTACGGCACAGTATTAGTGTAAAATACGTACAAATTTTTTTTCATTTTAACTCCAATCTGGCACAGTTAGGCCTGCAGCCTCCTTTGCAATGCTGTTACTATATTACGTTACCATGGAGAAACGGCTGGTAAGATGCAGTGAGGGACTGGGTCGAGATTTGGCTGTTCTGTTGGGGGGGGGCGCTTTGACCAATTGACTAACTATTGCCACCAAAAAACAAAAAGGTCACAGAAAATACTACGGCCAACAACTCTCTTGCAGCATGGCTGACTATTGACCGAATTTCTTGTGATTTGAAAATATTGGGGGCGCCACGCCCCACGCCAAAACCCGCACATCCCTGCATATAGTAGTAGCCACTTGATTAAATATGTATAACGCGCCATTATACCAGTAGCGGTTTCAAGGGATTGTAATGGCCCCAGGCCTCAAATTCTCTGAAAGAACGATAGAAAGCTTGCAGAAGGGTTACACTCCCCCACAAAATTTGACGCCCTCTTACGTCCATGACTGTAGCACGCGGAAACTGCTATGGGCCTATATTTCTATTAGATTATCAAATACTGTGGTTTGCCTGAACATCCTTAAAGTTCATTTACTTTGAATCTAAGACTACTCTTATATTATTGAGTTACAAAAGGTGTAATTTTGCATGAAAATCAAACGAAAAAATTCAAACCGTTATTGATGTGGTAGCTAATCATGCAAGCACAGTAAGAGCAGAACCTAACAAAGAATAGGGTATCAACAGTATATACAATATTTCAAGTAGCTCAAACAAACTTATCTCTTGATGAACCTTGAGCTTTGTGCTATTTTTGAATTGGTCCCATATTTCAGCGAATTTTAAAATGCTTATAGACAAGTGGTTCTTATCTTTGTTTTAGGTGCTAAACCCCATAAGTTCCATACAGGGATTCATTGAACCCTTTGTAGTTGGAAAGATAAAATGGACTTCGTTTTCTTCAAACAAGCTCATAAAACTTCAAAGCAAAAGTATATAACTATACTGTATACTGTATTAGTGCAAAAACTGCCCAGGAGGGCATGTCAATATTTGGGGTCTGAGATTTAACGAGAAAATCACCTTTGGGGTCTATCAAGTACAGCTTAGGAAAAACTCAGTATTTGGGGTCTGAAGATGTCAGCTTAAGAAAAAGTAGATATTTGGAGTTTGAGAATTGAGACAAAGCTGCAAAATGAAATCAAATTCTAAAGTTTTAAAACATATACTTGTGATATTCAACGAAATTTTACTATAGTGATTTGCGCCAGTGATAGTCCAAAATATGTGACAGTATTTCGGGTTGCAAAATTTGGAGACTCAATATTTGGGGATCATCAAAACTGTGACTCAATATTTAGGGCTCAGGAAAAAAGTCCTAACATGGACCTCCCCGTATAAAAATATAGGGAGTATCCCGATGGGACAAATTGGCCAAGCAGAACGTGACATTATCATGAATCATACGAGTGAGATGAACCAAACAGCTGAGCCACCTGAAGCTGACTCACGGAGCCCTTGAGGCTCGATTGAACCCAGGTTAGGAACCATTGTTATAGACTATAATCTTATGAATGTAAGTTTGATGGTAAACTACGGGTTTTAAGAAACAAAGCTCATATCGCCTTTATAGTATTGATGTATGTAGTGAACACAGGGGAAAAGGAGTAGCTAGAAATAAGCAAGCAAGTTAGCACGTTGCCTGCAGATTACAGATTTCGCCATAATTTACAAGAGAGTATTTTAATCCATATGTCCTACAGTGTTTATAATGGCGACGAGGTGAAAAAGAATGGCTCACGGTTTCCAGATACCTCTCGTCCATGAGTGTCAGCCAGATGCTAAACTATGAACACCACTCCATTAATCATAGTTACCCTGTAATTTATAGAGCATCTTACTTCCCTGGATCCATAATTTATTACAGAACTGAGGCAGTCGATATGGAAAAAGTCTTTGAAACGCTTATGGAGAACACGAAAATATTAAAATTTACGTTTGTATTGATGAATGCAAGGCGGCACTAGGTGAATGAACCCTCAAGATGTAGCTAATGGTGCTTAATCTTTGGGGATACGTTACTGTAATCACAAAGACACCGTTGGTAGCTGAAAATATTTTCTCTTACATGGATGTTATGTGTTTAAGGAAATTTGAAGCAACTGAAATTTGGTTCATGAGAGAAATGCCTTCAATAAAATCAGGCAAAAGGCACAACAGTCATTATGGCCTCGAATGACAGAGATAGATGGAAATCTAAGACTTCTAATACTGTCTACTCCAGACGGCGCCCTTGGTTGATTGATCGATATGATTGCGTGTACCAAATTCTTGCAAAATTTCTTGTTCGAATGTAAATCCTTAACTATCAATGTACTTCAAAAACTATTGGTTGCTTTAAATGCTAAATCTTACCAGTTCCGTTTTCTTTCATGCTGCGGTTTCGACTTCTTTGTTGCAAGTAACCCAACAAAAATCCACCCACCTAATGCACAAAAAACAAATTTGCTCAAAATTATTATGCAAATTATAAACAAAAGATGTTCTGTTGCCATGTGTAACTTGATAATTCATCAGTTACCAACGTGGTTAATAGTAATTCAATCGTCGCTCGTTGCTCATTCAGAAGGGGTGCAGCTGAGTAGAAGTTGCAGGTTCGAAGCTCCACTGTACGCTCTATCAGAAGGTAACTTTACTTTGTTTCACTTTCATTGCATGCTTTCTTAGCCGAACACATGCAAAGAATTACGTGCATTTACAACTAACTGTGACAGTATTTCATAATTATGCTAGCAGTGTTGCAGTCCAGTGATAAGGTCACTATGAACCACGAGGTTCAAACGTTGGCCCAATCGCCTCATAATGACACTGTTCAGACAAGTAACTTCACAATAAATTGATAGGCTGCCTTGTCTACTCCCAAAATGTCTAATATAGAATCTGGAAGCTGCAGGGTTACTTTAACTGACTCGCGTGCACCTCAGTCAAGCACGCCGAAACACTAAATCACCCATTGTCCTTTCGTAATGCTTCGACTTTGCGCCAGTTTTTCGCACGAACTTTTCTTGAAGATGAAAGCTGCTGTATAAGCAACAAAATGTAGATGTAAAAATGTAGAAGCAAAAAATACTAGTGCAAATAACTAAATTTAGAGATGTCTCGATAAAATCCTAACATTATTCTCAGGCCTGGTTTAAAGGTCGTATTTCTGCCGCATCGAATTAAATCAAGTAGCCTAAAAAATACTAAATGTCAATTGAATTCGACACAAGTGCGACGTTTAAATCCTTTGTCGCATTAAATAATTACATTCGACAGTAGTTCACCAGGCTTGTCACATTAAACGGCAGAAATGTGACTCGATTTAAAGGTCACGTTTGTGCCGTGTCGAATTAAATTGATCTGACCGGGATCCGCAATTTACCAAAGAACTCAAAGGGTTTGATTGACGTGGCTATTGTGAAACGTGCATTCCAGTAGTTCAAGGCAAGAATTTGACGCAATCGTTATGTTCAATTTCGTTATACTCGCTATCTTCACTGATCTTCAAGAGCCTATTTACTGCTATTGACCAGGGTTTATGAACACGTTGGATTTACGTGCAGCTTTTTGAACTTTCTGTTTCTTAGAATATCGGAATTTGAAAACTGTTTGCTAAGAAAGGTTTGATACTGAAACCATAAAAAGCTCAGAGAATTTCCAGGCTAAAACTCTTTCTAATTAAATACAGCACATGTATCCCTACAGGTAATTGTGGACCACGCCAAAGCATGTCACTGTCAAACGCATGCGTGAAAGTAAATGGCGCCATATTTGATTTGATGCTACAGAATTTTATTCGACGTTTAAATCCACTGTCGCATTTTGCCGTGTTACTGTCGAATTAAATTGACTTTAATTCGATGCGGCAGAAATGCGACCTGTAACCCAGGCCTCAAATTGAATGAAAGATACTTCCAGATATACATCTAAAAGAAAAGACAATAGAAGGATCAGCGACCTCGTGGTACCGAAGGCTTTTGGCGGTAAGATTTTCAGGGGCACAACAAAGGGGATGCTGGGGATATAGACTCCAGCCTTATCAAAAAAGAACAAAAGTCCATTTGTGCGGCGTCTTCTCTATTCAAATAGGGTGTTTCATTTATGTGGAAAATGCGAGGTCTCAATAATTTTCCGGAAGATTCGCTCCAGCCCCCTATACCTCACAATTTCCTCCACTTATGAATCTGCAAAACGGTATTCAAATGTCGTATCTACTTTACAAAGTTTTACTATGATCTTTTTCATGGATTAGATCCTTACCCTTGACATATTCCTAGTTGCGCGCTTGATTCTACATGTAGGAGGACAGAACATTTAAGGACCCCCCTTTCTGCAATGGATAACAAAGTCTTGAACAACTAATAAATCCTGCTACGAGCGGGAGGTGGGGAATTTTTTCCAAAAAAATAGCCAGGGGACGCTTACTTGAGACCTATGAATACAGTTCATTGTTACTTCTGAGGAAATTGCTGAGCATTATATTGTGGTGAAAAGAGGTCAAAAAATAAAAAGCTTCAAATCATACACATAAGACGTTTTTTTATAAGAAACCTACCTCAAGGCCCAGTACTGAAAGTTTCTTAATTTTTGGCCACATTTTAGTTCTCAAAGTTTCTTAAAAGTTTCTTAGTTTAGCGAACTAAATTGCTGTGAAAGCGCACGCAGAAAGCGAATGTAGCGGACTATTTGTCCTATACCAAACAAAATGCGTCAGTACGAGTTAAATTCTAAAGCAATGTCATATTCGTATTGTTTTGACACAGCTTTGCGTTGAACCAGGTAACGATTTCAATGTGCTATTTATCTTAAGTTTCATAGTTCTTTCCTTGTAGTTCTAAAAGTTTCTTAAATTTTTGGCTGTCTAGTACTGGGTTGGTTATACAGTGGTTTCTTATAAAAGCTGTAAACGTAATTTCAAAGATCGTGTCTTAAGACGAAATGCACGAAAACTGGCTTAGGGTTAGGGATATGACTATAGATGGAGCTCCGAAGAAGCGTTTAGCGGGTATCGAAACCATTCATGCTAGTGTCACAAACTAGGTTTACTTACTAGATAGTTTAAAAAGAAAAAAACGCTGGGCAGACACACAAAAATACTACCATCTCAACGATCCCAGCACACACACGTCTCGAAAAACATCCACTCATCTCCCAGCACGCCTGCTAGTTCTTGTCCTCTGTGCTGGGAGAACGAAAGTGTCCATAAAAATTATAAGGGCGAAAAATCTACTATATACATCACACCAGTGACACGATGTGATGGGATGCAATTCATCCTGACCATCTTGAATTACTCCTGACCAAGCGTTGGGGTCTGGGAATCGGACAGTCTGTGAACCAGTAAGTAATATGGCATTGAGCATCTAGCTATCGTCAATCTTCAACAGCATGCATGATCACGAATTATAAAAATCACTTTTATATATAAATACGTCTTATTACGTTTTGTATAAATTTTAAAGCGTTTGTTTCTGTTTTCCATACTCTCAATCATTTCACATCTTAAACTTATATGTTCTCTGCAACAGCTAGGCTGTCTGCCAATAGTCTTGGAACACTTCCTGTGATGCTGAATCCCCTCTCCCGTAGAATAATGTTGTTTGAAGGTGATAGGATAGCACTGGAGGGAGAAATGGTGTCTTTCCAAATAGCTAAGGGCTTCAGCTATCGATTCAGCATTGTATGAAGGGGGAAGGGGGGGTCAACATTTTCATTTGTGCGGCAAAAATAGGACGGGGATGGAAAGTTCCTATCACTGTATGGGTGTTCCAATGACTTTTGGAAGACATTTTATCTTTAGTAGTTTGTTGTAGTTGCATCACATATTACCTTTTTACGTTGAAGAACATTTCAATTCTTCGAAGGAAGCCATCGCCATTTAGTTAGAATATTTCATTGCAAAGCATTTTCTTTGAAACATTTCTGGCCAAGCAGTAGGTTTTACCATATGGAAAAATAACTTAAAGTTATTATGAATAGTGTTTCAACTGTTTGATTATCAGATGGGAATATTAAGGCTCAGAATTGCTGAAAGCTAAGAACATTGTAATAATAATGCACGGTTCACGATTGATCAAAACTTGTATTTTTTTGTACATTCAAGTTGAATATTGCGCTAGATAGGCCACACGATTATTATAAACAACACTATAACGCTTCACGTGACCAGCTTAGTAAAGCAGCGAAACCATAACAGAAGTTAACAAAAAGAAAATATCCATTTGTACTACTTCCATAAACTCCAATAATGCGAAATAAACAATATTCGTAAATACTTTTGCGTTCTTTTTCGATACTTTCGGCGAAAATAGACAAGCGAATTAAATAGCGTTCTTGCGATTTACTCCCTCCTACTTTTCTGAGCAAATTAGTGAATTACTTGACCTCTACAGCTATCTCTATGCTACTTATTACTAACAACTCTCCCCACACTCTCGACTCCTCTCTTTTAAACTCTCGAACACAGGGATACAAACTAGGCGGGACGGGGGGTACGAAATCCAACAACTGATTTTAGATGAATTTTTAGACTATCGATACAGTATTTACACACCTTTGATGTTTTAAGAAAGTTAAGATTAGTCTAACATTAAGATTAATTTAAGATTAATGTAAGGCTCAAAGGCAAAAAAACTATAAGAACATTGAGCCTTAGCGAAAAGTTAGGCAGTTTCATTAGAAAGTGTGATGCACAATGATGCTTATCTGTGACAGTCCACAAAACTCACTCTAGATAGCTAGAACAATTACTGTCACATTATACATTGGAAAATAAGCGACGAAACGTCAACTATCATCTGAAACCTTCGTATTATCTAGCAACAAAATCAGCAGATCTGGAGGTACACGTTTGTTCTGAAGTTGGGCTAGAGTACAAAGAATTTGCCAAATGAAAGACTATGATCCTTATTTATAACTTTTTTTCCTGTTCTAAATGCTGGTGATTTTCTCTTCGAGTCTAAAGGACTCCCCAGGACAATCATTCATCAAAGTGGGGTGAGGGGGGCCACTGCATCAAAATCCCTGTACAGGTGCATATCCAAAAAACTCATTGGGAAGGGCCATATGAGTGCAAGCAAGGATCTCTGCAGCACGAGGGCAGAGGGGGCTGTTGCTCCCTACCCTCTGCAAACGGGAGCAAGGAGGGAAGCTTTGCTTTTTGATAGAAGACGTTTGGGTGTTCTTTCTGTACTTTGTTTACAAGAAATGCTCCTAGAATTGTCTTTTCAACCATCTGAGATCCCTAATATTATAAATTTCCCTCATGATGGGCCTTTTGATAGACACTGAATATGAGGGAATGCCTAATGCATTGAAATTTTTGGACAACCATGCTTATATGAAACCTTTCTGCAATAGAAAGTGTTGTAATAAACCCTCCAGTTCCATACCGCTTATACATACGACGACTGCTGGAAAACATTGGAAAGAGTAGTGATTATTGACAACAGAAGCAACCTACGGGTCTGCAATGATGGTGTTTTGGGAATGCTTATTTTCAAGGTGTTCATTTAGAGAGCCTGTCACTTCTCGCTCAGAAGTGCTTCATGCACCTTTAAGTAGTTCATTACACGTTTCTTTTTATAAGAAAAAAGTTAATAAGAAAATGAGGCTCAAATCGTCAAAATCTTAAGAAAATCTTTAAAAAATCAAGAGGCTCAAGTTCCAAAATGTTAGTACCTTTTATTGGCCAAAAATCAATATTTTGTCGTTATTGCATTCAAAATGTTAAAGATGGAATTCAAATTCAAGTACACAATATTATTAACGAAAGCGTAAATCATTTTAGCCAGAATAAGCGCACCCCCTCGATTAAGCGTGCACTCAGGTAATGGTGGAGAGCATATGTTAATATTCTAGAATAAGCACACCCTATCTTCAGGTAGGCAAAATTTGACATGAACACTTCTATTTGGAAACCAGTAATTAGTTTTTTCGTCCTACAGCAGTATTTGAAAAGTACTTTTCAAAACACAGGAATGATGGCCCAGCGTTAGATCGTCTCCCTCACAACCGGTAGGTCGTAGGTTCGAGTCCTGGCCGAGTCATACCAAAGACTTTAAAAATGGTACTCACTGCCTTCTCGTCTGGCGCTCGACATATGAGAATGAAGTGGGAAAGTTAAATTTGCGGAGCTACCAGTGGACCAGCCCCCCACTGTAGCTTTCACTGCATTCGCAGATGCGTGGCCTAGGGCTACAAAAACGGAGATAGGTGCCGCCCTATGCGCCATTGGGCGCGGGAAAGGACTTTGACTTGGCTTTTCAAAACCTTTTCTCAAATGCCCCACCAATTAAAAGTATTTTAAAATGTTCTGAAACAACATTGGTATATACATAGATAAAAGTCTAGTTACGAGGATATGTTGAAGGAAGCTGACTTTCCTCTCCCATTTCAATGCAAAACAACAACTGCAGTAAATTGAACACAGATGATAGGGTTTGTATACTGATTTTGTACTAATTATCCTATTACAGTTACATTGGCCATGTCAAGCATTTCAACTTCTTTATAGTGATAACATTTGTATCCTGACATTTCTCTGTTTGGCTATCAATAGCTCCCCGGTCCTCCTCTAGATCCACCCCTTCCCTGTTGACATGGAACTAACACTCCAACCACCAGTTGTAGCTTGTGCATGGACGTAGGAGCCGGGAGGCAGGGGAGCACTTGCCCCCTAATAGTGCCCCATTTTGCACGCGATGGTACCCTGGCCTCATGTACCCCCGAATTTTCAATGTTTCCTACGTCCCTGAGCTTATGCCCAAACTACCATAAGATTTGAGTACCTTTCTCTACTGTGGTAGTTTTTGCTCGTGAACTTGTTTGAAATCGTTCATTGTTTTGATTTGGACATGTGGTCTGGCTATGGTTTGACTGTATACTTCGTGTTATAAGTAGCCCAGATAAGAGTATGGAATTCAAATCTTGTTTTTAGCACAGTTTTCTGAATGTTATCGATTTCTTCATTGCCGAATTATTGATTGTGGGGAAAAGTTCATCCACTGTACTTAAATGAGGCAATGGAAAGACTGAGGTGCAATTGTCACACTTTCAATATTAGGATATGCCTTGCTTCCCAGTGATAGGATTGTAGCATATATTGATTATGTTAGGCTGGAATGTATTGATAGCTTGTATTGAGTGTCTTACATGTAGCACGAAAAATGTTCGAGCACTTAGGATGTTTCCCCATCTTTCTCATAGGCACAGCAGTTGACGCAGACGTCATGAAAAGCCAAACTCTCCTCTTAGTTTTCCTCGGAGCTCTAGTGACACATCAGTCCCTTACAGATACGTCAGATGATGTGACAACTAATATTAAAACTGGACTAGAAGCTGGAAGTACAATAGCGGAGAAAATTGGTGAGATGGGCTCAACCAATGTATTTGCAAAACTTAAGAAAATGTCCAACTTCCTTGGTGCAGCTGGAGGATTTATATCATTCGCTCTTATTTTTCTTCCGTCTCAAGATTCGGCAGAACTCGCTTACATGAAGAAGCAATTCACAATGGTCAACACTAAGCTTGATAAAGTCACATCTAAGTTGGATGACATAAAGTCGTTGATCACCTTTCAAAATCAGAGATCTGCCTACGTTTCTTCAAGTCATGCAATTCTGCATGGTCACAGGCAGCTCTTTACATTCATAAATGAGATACAAAAAACCAAATGCCTCAGTAAGTCAGCTTGTAAACGAATCAGAGCTCGAA
>OLMO02000302.1:13337050-13365284 GCA_900291935.2 Cassiopea xamachana
CTTGGTCCTTATCTTGCAAGAAGTATATTGTCATTTTGATGCAGAGTTTGTAAAACTCACTGAGCTTCCCCCAGAACGGAGTTTCCTTTCATGGACCAAGCGTTTGCGCATGCAAAATAACTTTACGATTTTACTACCATTCATGCGACTACATAGGCTATGTTCTAATTATGAATTCCGTTCGATATCAATTACAAGTTCAATGTTCAATTTTTCATTCTTGACTTTGAATAGAACTCCGCTTCCAGGAATTGTTTTGAAATCCAGGACTGAGAATCATTTGCGGCCTACAGCCCTCTTACGTCTCCCCTCATCCGCTAAAGCGTAAGTAGTTAGTGTAAACCCTCCAATAAGCTGGGGCTTATTTTCAAACAATGAACTTTTGGGTGGCTTATTTGAAGGGAGGACTTGTTCGAGGGGGCTTATTTTAAAGTTTGGCAATTTCCTCACAGATTGACATAACAAAATAACAGCGACTTTCATGATGACAATGAAAAACTCGCTACTCTCGAAAACATAAACTCGCTATTCTTTGTTATTCTCGTTATACCTCGAATTATAATTTTCTCAATCAACTAAATTAATAAAGTTCTAAAGAAGCTATTTCGCAAACGACATTTATCAGTTGACTGATAAATTTCGCTTGCAAATAACCTTTTTAGAACATTTTAATTTAGTTGATTGAGAAAATTATATTTCGAGGTTTAACGAGAATGGCAAAGAATAGCGAGTTATATTTTCGAGAGTAACGAGTTTTCCATTGTCATCACGAAAGTTACGCTTTTTTACTTTTTTGTCTCCAGCCAAAGGAAGTAATACTGTATAGCTTTGTCCTTTGGGGGCTTCTTAAAATCAGGTATTATTCTGCAATTATGCTTTCTTCGAGTAAGGCCCTGATGGGGCTGAAGATGAACTCCAATGCAAAAGGTTGCATGCCAAAAGCATTCATTATTTGAGATGGGGGAGACTGGGGGTATGGGGGCATGCCCCCTGGAAAAAAGTTTAGAATTACACTGTCAGAATCGTCCGAAAATGCACCTTTGCAATACAGGAGCTTTGCTGAAACTTCATTAGTCTGTCATTAGAAAACATCAAAATATTTCATGTAGTAATGTAACCATATATCTATTATGTAATCTGAGTACTTATATTGTATCGTGTATCTTGTAACCGTATATTCAGAGTTATAGTGTGTTACTCATGAAAGCAAGAGGTCTTTCTTATTTGTATAAGTTTTACTATACTATACTTCACAAGGGTAAATAGTACAGCTTTATTTCTAGAATGTCGCACTGATTAGAAACACTCTGTAACCCCAGCAAAAACTTCTTTAGAACTCTCTTCTTTATTAGGTATGTAGTCTGGTTCTTTGCTACGATATCGGATGAGTGATATATATATATATATATATATATATATATATATATATATATATATATATATATATATATATAAATTTTCTGTCTCTGGAGGCAGCTGCTATAAACTCCTTTCTAATTGTTTGACGTATTCTACCAATAATATATGTATATTACACACAAGAATGGCATCAGCTAATGGGGCCAATTATTGACATATATTTGCTTACTGGTGGGTAGGAAAAAGGCCTACTGGGGTAAATACTCCACTACTGACACTCAATCAATCAATCAATCAATCAATCAATCAATCAATCAATCAATCAATCATATCAATAACTTATTTATAGTAGGCAAAAGAAATTAAGATAGCAAAATTACTGCTAATTAAGGCCTACTGGCTTAACAAATTAAAATCTATTACAAGTGTAAAATAAAAATTGATACATATCATGTTAGGTACCCAAGCTGTTCTATATATATTTTGCAAAGTCTAAAGTTGCAGTTCTCGCCCTTCCAATGTGTAATATGGCTTTTGAAAATAGAAAGTGTGCTTGCTTGTTTGATTATATTTGGTAAAGTCGACCAAAGTTTATTTCCAAGGAAGGATATAGTCTCAATTCCGTATGTTGTTGTATGAACTTTTGAAAGCTGCGTGTCGTTACAGTGCCTTAAATTGTAACCAGAATTCCGCTCAGCGAAAATATCCTTCATGAAAGGAGTTTAAAAGGGGCCCTGGTTAAGTCTAAAGGAAGGCCATTTTGAATTTTGAGAGAGTGGGATTTTTTCCATTCATGAAAGTATCTTCCTTGATGAAGATCTCCCAGCATGCTACAGTACTGGACAGGCTCAGGGCCCTTAAAAGTCTTCCTTCTTCAAAGCATACGAACTCCAACAAAGTTCAAAGTACAAATTATAGTTTAGGTTGCCTCAGTTGGCTTTTGTCTCAGGGTCCCCCCAAATATTTGGATGCATAACCGAATTCCAAGTATTAGGTTGAGATCGAACAAAGATCTTGGTAATGGCATTGCAAACGGAGTTCATTAGTATGACGTTATGAAAATGCTATTTTTAAAATATTTTGATTTTGAGGAAGACATAGGCAATTAATTGAATGCTGACATAGTTCTGACCAAATCAATGTATTTTGAGTCCAATTGCAAAAGTCAGTGGGTACTTTGTATGGCAAGTCTTCTGTCTTCAAGTGGTCGTAATTCAGTTAATTTTGACAATATTCGCCGAGAATTGTCAACATATGCCTTTTTAAGGTGCTCTTTTACTTCATGTGGTTAAAACATATGAATTCTAAAAATAGATTTTAATGACGTCATCAGTAATGAACTCTATTGTGATTGAATTCCAGGATGCCAAAACGTAGGTCACTAATCGGCATATTTTTGATATTACAATACTTCCACAATAAACCATACCGTGATTCCGTCTATCATTAAACGCAAATCTGTTGAAAGTTGCCCGATTTAATTGCTTAACTTGCTTCCACTATCGGCCTAAGCATAAGCAAGCGAATACAACAACGCCGGTTTGTATTCACGTGAATTCACATAAAACAAATCATTTCATTCTATATGTTCAAGGATGGTTGCGTGTTTCAGAAGAGGCATTCTGCTAAAAACTTAAAAACTAGAAGTTTCTTGGCAAGTAGAAAGATAAAATAAATAGCTTATGTAAAATTTAATCCAACAAAGTAAAGAATTTAATCTGCATTTCTTACATGATAATGTAAATAAATGAACTGGTAACCCCAGCGATCTGGGAACCAATGCTACCCATTTTCTTGAGCTGAAAAAGGCTATGGGTGACCGTCGCAGGAGCGGTAGAAGTCAAGCAGAAACGCGCACTGCACGAATGCAAATGAGCCTTGCGCCTTGGTTCATAAAGTGCGCTCAATCCTTGTCTTAGCACTTAGGATACGATTTTGCATGAGCATGTTAATAACACTTCCTAAATATCTTAGCTTTTTTCTCGTGCGCTGATGTTCAAAAGCGTAGTTCCGACGCCATTTTGAAAACTGTTTCTAGTAGTAAACGGATAATAGAGGAAGCACAGTCAAAGTGTTCGGCAAGGTTTAATGGATGCATAGCAAGGCCTATCTTAGTATATGTACTGGAGGGGGATTTGCCCCAACGGGCCCTCCTTCCCACCCCACCAGTCATTGTGCTCTCTCAAGAATTTTGAATTTGAATATTGAGCAGGACCTAGAAATTCACTTAAAACAAAAAGCAAAGGTCAAGCAGAAGTTTGCAGGCAAACATTAAATTTTCCAAGATCAAAGTTTTCCAATATCAAATTTTTTCAAGCTCAATATGGCATGGAGATATTTCAAGAAAATCTACTCCTGAAAAAATGATTTGAAGTTGAATCTTAAGATCTATTACAAAACAGCGAAATCGATAAGTTAGTAGAAAAGTACTTTTCACAAATTGTTCAAGACACTCTTCTTTACAGAGTAGCTGAGTGGGGTGGCGGGTATGGGGAACTTACCCAATGCTTTCAAAGTCAAAGAGATCTCATATCACTCAATGCATCAAGGTCTGGGGGCCTCATAAAGTGAAACTAACAGTAATATTCCAAAGTTTATTCTAAAACAGCATTAATTTTCCAGATTTTAATTTTCTACTCGCTTTGCTCGCAGAGGGCCTTGCCTTTTTCTTGTACCCAGGACCTCTGAAATCTCTTGGTGGTCCTGCTTCTTTAATATCAAACGTACACTGAACTCATCATTGCGGATGGACAAGCTCCTTTGATATTGTCATCAAATAGTTGCAGTTAAATTTTGCTTTCTCTCAAATGTGCCAAGATAAGATTTTGCCGACAATAGTAATACAGGCCCTTATCCATGGGGTGGTATGAGGTAGCAAAGGCCACCCCTAAGCAACAGGATGATAGCCTCTTCCTACCCCTGGGAATTTTTTCGTAGTTTTATATTACAGCCTTCTCTTTGTATGTAAGAAGAGATCACTTGAAATTTTGGTTGAGCTCAACCTTGGTCTTTGCAAAATACTAGAAAGTTCAATCTTTTCCTGCACACGCATTATCCATTTGATTGTAACAACGCGGCGCATGAAAAAGACGATTATGAAGATTTTGGACCAACGGAAGGTAGAATAACTAATAAAACCTTTAAAAGTTGGACATGCTAAAGTCCCACAACCAGGCCATGAGAAGGTGTTGCATTGTACCACCTCTGAGGATTCAGCACTATGCATTATCTTCAAAAAATTCGGACTGTTAACTTTTGGACATTAAATTTTCGGACCATTTTTCGTGATTTCGGACAATATCGGACAAAAATTTTGGACAAATTGTTGAATATCAAAGCATATACGCTTATACAATCTACAGTCAGGAAGCAAAGCAACTGTTCCAATACAATCCATAGTTGCCAATTTCAACACAAGACGGTACAAACGCTCGCGTATTGGACAAGGAGCTGAATGCGTTTTGTCACTTTCATCAGCAGCGTCAACAGTATAGCTCTAATGTTATCATATGCGAGGTCTGCTTCAATGATTGGTAAGCAAGTTCTCTTGTTCTTTACTCAATTTGTAACACCATAAAGTTTGCAACACCCATTACCTTAAAGTTGCATATTCCAGCCAACTGGTGACCCCAATGTTGAAAATTTGCTACCGGACCCAACCAAAGTGGGCTCTTTCTTTAGACATTTGGTATGAGAAAATACCTATTACATTGATAAATTTTGGCAGCCATGCTTGCATAAAACCTCGTAATGTTCAACAAGTCGCATAATAAACCTTTTAGTCACGGAGCACTATTGAAAACATTAACGTATTCATCGCTGACAACAAAAGCAACATACCTTCCTCTAAACAATGTTGTTTTGGAAAGACTTATTTTTCATGCTCTTTGCGGGGGCCTGCCCCTTCCATTAAAAATAAATTATATGCCTTTGGATGAATCTTGCACCCTTGTCTTGCTTATGTGCAGGCATCCCTGGTTGCTTCTACTCTCAGGTGCCAAATAAACGGGGGGCCCTAATAAACAGGGGGTCGGAAAAATTCCGAAATGTAATAAACGGAGGGTCAAACTAAACGGGGGGGTCGGAATTTGAGTAACGACTTTACATGATTACACAAGGACGGAAAGAACAAAAACAGGTTGTCATAAAGCAAAAAACTAAAATATATACAAAAGCATGCTATTTTGGCATGAAAACTGGGCGTAAATAGTACCAACAAAGAAAGGAAATGAAATGACGAGTTTGTAAAAAAGTCAAATGGGGTCTAATAAGGTCCGAAGGGTTGGAAACAACTCGAAAAATTAATAAGTGGGGGCATTTATTTGGCACTTGAGAGCATGCGATTCCTGTAAATCTTACACTTGAACCACACTGCATATTCATCAATGTCAATGAAAACAATGAGCCCTTTCCAGTTTTTGCCCCACCACTGAAATCTTCTTAAAATATGCCTTGGTATGTAGCTATGTAGAGTAAAAAGCAAAAGAAAAGTCTATTAAGCAAGTTTCAAAATGCTAAAATATAAAAGCAATGCAAAAAAGTTTATCAGCAGAATCATAAGCAGTTATAGTTCTCAGCAGCTGCAAAGCTTGGGGCATTTATGATTTAATTTTACAGCATCTGTAATAGTATCTGAATTTGCCCATTCTCCACCATGAACCTCTTTTGTGATGCAGCCGGAATGCATTGAGAAAGTATCGACGACCGCATCGTACTGTTTGCCTGTCCAAATAGTAGCTTTTGCCATGACCATCGGCAGTCCAGCTAGTGTAGCGATGATAGCATGACGTTCGCTTTTTATGTTTCTGATAGTTGAGGTAGCAGCAGTTATACTCGTAACGAATATATCTGTGATTTGAAGATCTTCGAAGTCTGAAGCTTGATATATATCCAGTTGTACCACAAGAAACCAGCTGGTTCTTCAAATAAGTCGCCCTTGAAGAGTGAGCACCATATGTGTAACTATTGTACTTTCTTCTGTTACTACACACATTCTTGGTCATTCTACAACATGTATACTGATATCTTACCCTACCACCAGATCTCTGCAAATGGAACATTTTCATAGACTCTCCATTGGAACAGGATGGATGATGCCTGTCCAGGTAGACCACTCTCCCACCACCATGAGAGCTGTACCATGTGTACCTTGTATGGCATCGTTCATTGCAGTATCTCTCATCTTGATTATCACGACAATCATTATCATAATCACACTTGTAGCTAGATGGTATGCATTTGCGTCTGTTAGAGCAATGAAACTGATTTCTGCAACAACCTTTGAAGCATGATTTATATGATTTATAAGGTCCTTGACATTTCCTCCCATTGCCCAACGCTCTTACTTTTATTGTTCTTTTGCGAAGCTTTTTGGCACCATAGCCACACCTCAAACAGCTTCCATACCGTGACCATTTGCTCCAAACACAATCTCGATTGCTGCACTTTTTACCCTTGAATCCCCGTTTACATGAGCATTTGCCGGATATGTCACTGCACTGTTGTGATGTGGATCCATATCGATAGCAATTACACGCAATGCAACTGGAACGCTTTCTCTTGCACGACGTCTGTAGAGAACCATGTACATAATAACCTGAGTTACATCTGTTTCGAATGGTCATTCCAGGTTGCAGATAATGTTTATTGCAGTGAACATTAACAGAGTGTCTTATGTCATATTGGCATGTCCCTCTCTTAATCGCATTCAATTGCTTTCCTATGCGACTTTTGTAAACATTGCTTACGTAACTGCTCTTCCTATTTGTAAATTCAAGTGCTTGTGCCCACACCATGTATCCAATCTGTTGCAACAGCAACAACTGTCTCCAGTAATTGTCAACTCTTCTTTTGTATGAAAGCGTACATGGCTCACCAGCTCTAGATCTTGACTTCATATATGCCAAAAGAATCGGTTTGTGTTGCAAGAGTGGCTTGTTCACTTTGCCAACAAGCAAGTTATTCAGTTGATACAAAGCTTTCCTGATGCCATGATGATCATTAAGCACAGATTTTGACAGCTTCTTCCCATATTTTTCTAGTGTTTTCTCATCCGTGTGCTCCTTAGGAAGTCTTTCAAAGCGATGGGAATAATACTCAATCGTTTGTATTGCAGTTTTGTACATGGTTATAAAGTTGGCCCATTTGAATTGATTTCTAACTGTGTTCGACAGCTGATTGAATTTTCGTTGCATGCTTGATTCCAAATTACTTATACTTTTCTGTAAGTTTGCAAAACTCACCCCAACGAATCGTCTCAAGTCTTTAATGTCAAAGTATACATCACTCAAAACAGGCAATTTCAAAGTTACAGCCAACATTGAATCAATAGTTTTAGCAAATTGAACTTTTGAGTGCTTCTCACACAAATTGCCTTGATAGAATGGCTTGCATTGACAATACTGTGAACTTGAATATGGATATCTTTTGCATTTGCCATGATTTTTACATGCTAGCTTGCACCTTGCACCATTTGCTTGTTCTTCTGACTTGAGTACAACCACTACATGAGCTGGAATGTATATGCCTCTGCTCCTCCCCCACCACAACNTTACCCTTGAATCCCCGTTTACATGAGCATTTGCCGGATATGTCACTGCACTGTTGTGATGTGGATCCATATCGATAGCAATTACATCCAATGCAACTGGAACGCTTTCTCTTGCACGACGTCTGTAGAGAACCATGTACATAATAACCTGAGTTACATCTGTTTCGAATGGTCATTCCAGGTTGCAGATAATGTTTATTGCAGTGAACATTAACAGAGTTTCTTATGTCATACTGGCATGTCCCTCTCTTAATCGCATTTAATTGCTTTCCTATGCGACTTTTGTAAACATTGCTTACGTAACTGCTCTTCCTATTTGTAAATTCAAGTGCTTGTGCCCACACCATGTATCCAATCTGTTGCAACAGCAACAACTGTCTCCAGTAATTGTCAACTCTTCTTTTGTATGAAAGTGTACATGGCTCACCAGCTCTAGATCTTGACTTCAAATATGCCAAAAGAATCGGTTTGTGTTGCAAGAGTGGCTTGTTCACTTTGCCAACAAGCAAGTTATTCAATTGATACAAAGCTTTCCTGATGCCATGATGATCATTAAGCACAGATTTTGACAGCTTCTTCCCATATCTTTCTAGTGTTTCCTCATCCGTGTGCTCCTTAGGAAGTCTTTCAAAGCGATGGGAATAATACTCGATTGTTTGTATTGCAGTTTTATACATGGTTATAAAGTTGGCCCATTTAAATTGATTTCTAACTGTGTTCGACAGCTGATTGAATTTTCGTTGCATACTAGATTCCAAATTACTTATACTTTTTTGCATATTTGCGAAATTCACCCCAACGAATTGCCGCAAGTCTTTAATGTCAAAGTATACATCACTCAAAACAGGCAATTTCAAAGTTACAGCTAACATTGAATCAATAGTTTTAGCAAATTGAACTTTTGAGTGCTTCTCACACAAATTGCCTTGATAGAATGGCTTGCATTGACAATACTGTGAACTTGAATATGGATATCTTTTGCATTTGCCATGATTTTTACAAGCCAACTTGCACTTTGCACCATTTGCTTGTTCTTCTGACTTGAGTACAACCACTACATGAGCTGGAATGTATATGCCTCTGCTCCTCCCCCACCACAACNCTTATAGAATTTCTCGATGTACTTCAAGTCATTATCGGCTTGAATATTCAGCCCGCCCTTCTCCTTGCGGATGCTCAGGCTTGATACATATTTCCAAACATTTCTTTTCTGTAGTTCCTTTCTCAACTTCCCTATTACTTTGCAGTAGTCCCCTCTCTCCCTGACAAAGCCTCCGTGTTTGGCAATCCCATTGAGAGCTGTTAGAACACGACCCCTCTGATTCACGTATGTCCCTGCTTTGTCTGCAATCCCAACAACAATATTTCTCTTTCTTGCATTTTTATTCTTAGGCATACTCCAAAATCCACCATATACATCAGTGTTGCAATGTTTACTGCCTCCATATGCTTGGTAAGAAAACACTACTACGCTGAGCCACGTGTATTTCTTTTCCAAAAACGACTTAACTGCTTTGTTGGCTGCAGCATTTGATGGCGACCTTATTTGGTAATCGCTGTTTCGAATGTCTTGCAATAAATGATGGTTTATGTTTCTAAAACAACTATTTTTGACATTGTATGATTTTGTGCGAAGGCGATAAACGTTAGCCAGCCAGTCGTTCATACTCTGAGTAATGCTATGCTTGCTCCCCATCAATTTTTCGTAGGCCAAGACTACTTGTTGTCCTTTGAATGCCAGTTTAAGAACACCGTTGACAAACCAATTTATCTTCGCAAAGTTGCATTTGGATGTTTTACTTACAAGGGAAAGAAGTGGATCTCCAAAGACGGACGTGCGAGAGAAAGTACCTTTAAGTATTTTGTCCAGATGTTTCTTAACATTGAGGGATCTCACATATCTGCTGGAAATTCGAGCTCTTATTCGTTTGCAAGCTGACTTACTGGGACATGGGGTTTTCTGCACTTCATTTATGAATTTAAAGAGCTGCCTGTGACCATAGAGAATTGCACGACTTGAAGAGACGTAGGCTGATCTTTGATTTTGGAAGGTGATCAGTGATTTCATGTCATCTAGTTTTGTTGTGATTTTATCAAGCTTCGTGTTAACCAATGTGAACTGCTTCTTCATGTAAATGAGCTCTGCAGATTCTCGAGAAGGAAGAAAGGCAAGGAAAAATGATACAAGCCCTCCAACTGCACCAAGAAAGCTTGCCATTCTTCCAATGGCTTTGAAAATCTTTGAGGTCTTTGGGTCGCCAAGAGAGGCAAGGCTTTCAACAACTTTAGTTCCAGAACCAAGTCCTGTAGTTATGGAACTTTTTTCTCCATCTGTCAGATCTGCATAGCAATTGGGTGCTATGACAATACAAAGCAAAGCCAATAGAATAGCTTGCTGAGACATGATCTCCTTGTGAATAGTGTTCCCTATGAGAAGGAATAGTAAATTAATTATAACACTTGTAGTGTAGTTATAGTTTGAAGGGAGATACGCGAGAGAGCACTTTCAGGCTTGGATCCATACTACAGCGAAGTATACTTGTGCAGAAGTCAGATTTTTGAATAGAAACGGAGCAGTTTGAACGGTTGATAGATATCTACAAAAACGGATAAGTTCGTAAGTAGAGCAGTGTGAACCCAGCTTTACAATCTTATTTCATACGAGACGAAAAATATTTTCAAAACATTAGATTGAAAATTCAGCAGGCGCGGATCCAGACCACAGCGAAGTATACTTGTGCAGAAGTCATATTTCACATTTGTGACACAGTGATTATCCCTGAATAAATAACTATGTTACGTGTTATATACCCTTTGCTCAAAATACAGTGTAAAGCACATTTCGCCATGCACTAATTATTCAAAGATCGAGCAAACGCATAGTTCTTTCCCTCTCGACTCTATACAAAGCTTCGACTGGACCCACAATAGGAACGGGGCTGCTCACCCATAAATTCTATAAATTGGTTTAAAGTAGATTATATTAAAGTTATAGATGTTGTTATAAACTCGTAAAGGAAAATGAGAGAAAATACTTTTCTGCCCGAGGGCCACATCTACTATTAAACAGCAGGTGGGGGGCCGTGATCACAATCGGGGTCCACATATAAAAAAAGACAGGGGTGCTATTTTCAATCATTTATTTAATATTATTTTATTTAGTATAATTAAATATTATTATATTACTTAGCATGAATTCCATCTCCCATCACAAGATATCACAAAGAAGAATACGAAAACTGTTTATCCATGTTAATAGCACTATAAACCTATAATATGTTCATAAACGCTGTCTGAAGATCTGTTCTTCCAACTCGCTGTTCTACCACGGCCTTTCATCTTTCTTCGAAGTCATTGCTAGCGTGTGAGATAGTTATGAAGATAGCAGTCAAAAATTATGAGAAACTCCCCGATTAACCTTTTCTTCTACAACTCGGCACCTTCTTGCTTTCAAAAAGCGCACCCTTAGGCCTGAATTATCCTTCACAAGAGATATAGTATTAGTTTTCCTAAACTAATACCATTGCATAGTTTGCCTTGTCATATATGGCAACGGGTCACAAAACTTTTCCGCCCGAGGGCCACATCTACTATTAAACAGCAGGTGGGGAGCCGAGAACACAATCGAGGTCCAATCATAAAAAACGACAGGGGTGTTATTTTAATCATTTATTTAATATTATTTTATTCAGTATAATTAAATATAATTATATTATTTAGCATAAATTCCATGAAAGTGGTTGATTTATACAGGATACGAGTATATTTCCCTACTTTTCCGTGGGCAAAAGCGTCTCCGCGGGCTGGATGAGATCTCGAGGGGCGCGGGCCATAGTTTGGAGACTCCTGATATATAGTAATAAAAACAATAGTCTCGTCATAATAGCCGAGAAAGACAATATAATAGTATTAAATTGAAAAGCAAGTACTACCGCAAATTTTTGGCTGTCTTTAAATAAGTGTCTAGGTAGAACATCAATTAAATGGGGTTTGGAGGCGGCAGGGAGTAGTATTAATAGTCTTGAGGCCAGGTTACACTGTAGATAAAAGATTAGGCCCTCAGTGGCGAAGCTAGCTCTGACGAGTTGGTCATACAAAATACATTGCGCATGCGCAAATACGATCCCGCATGCGCAATGCAATCCTGTTCAAGAAGTATGAGTAATCAACCAATTTTCACTGGTTACATTAATGCAAGTATGTCTGATTACTATCTACTACTCAGTTGCAGCATGGAACTCAAACTACCATTGCCAAGGCAAGTTAGTTCTCAATGTAGGATATTGAGTCTTGCGTCGTAGGGTATTGCTCAAGTCCCACGTCAAGGGTTTGCCTCTTGCTCGAGTTTCCATTTAGGCTTAAGGAACCCCACGAATTCCATGGTAATGAAGGAATTGGGAGTAAGCAACCTGAATAAGTTCTTTGGCTCCCAACAAAGTATAATGACAATTCCTCTGTTTGCTGACTTTCCCATTTATTTATATATGTCCGTGGATATAGCTCACAAGAATATAGCAGTATTGTTCCAGATCCATTGAGACATGCCAGAAAGACAAGAAGCTTCCCACTACCCCACCCTCCCCAACTTGCTTTATTTAATCCTCAAAATCTATAACACAGTTCAGTGATGTGCTTATGAGAGGCATGGGGGCAGCATGCCCCAATATTTTCAAAAATGAAAGAAAATTGGTCAAAAGTTGGCCATGCTCCAAGAGAAATGGTCGCAGTATTTTCTTTCTTTTTAGTAACAGTAGTTGGTCAAATGGTCAAAATGCCCCTCCCCCCCCCAATGAAAAATGTCTTGACACATTTCTGACGCAAGTAATTATTCCTTCCAATCACTAGCAATCTATGGGGTGTCTTACCTCCATCTTTCTTACAAGATTCCTATAAATTATCCTCTTCCAAATCTAACGTCAACAAGCATAATCAAATCTCCCTCTCTGTTGATCATTCTATTCATTCCTTATTTGGGGGCTTTGGCATAGGCTATGGGGTTTTCCCCAAAACTACATGCTATAAAATTCCAATGACAAGTAGTATTTATATAGAGGGAGCTACTGATTTGCTTAAAAAATAAGGGAGTAATCGGAGCTTCCTTGAATGATAAGCACAAAGAAAATGTGATCAGCAAATATAAGATGTTTTACTAAAGATTCTACTGGATTCCTTCTATCAGAATAATTCAAATTAGGAAAGAGGATCCATCTGGCACATAATATGATAATCAAAGTCATATTGTAAAAGACTATGGCATATCAGGAAAATGTAAAATTATTTGAATACAAAATTAAGACTTCTTGGTTTTTCTATGAATTTATCTAAAACCAAGGTATGCAGCCAGACTTATATTTTCTAGCTCTGCAATATGTTTCTTTGCACAGATATTTAACACAAGCATGCAAGGAGATCTTGCTCAATCCTATTTCTCAAATAGGTTTTAATTCTCTTCAAGCATGGCAAGACCTTTCTACTGATAAGGAAGATATAGCAATTGTTGCATTTAATAACGGAAGTTTGAAAACCTCTGAAAAACATGATTGCAAGTTGAGATTGTTGATGTAATCTAATAGCTCTTGAGAAGTTGCTTTATAGAAATCAGAATCTCTATGAATAAACAAAAGTTGCTGTTCAAGCAAAGAAAGTTTTATATGAGGACCATATATCTTTTCCAATAGCTCCTACTTCTCAGCAGGGACATTATTCTTCCAATTAATGAAACAATGGGGATTGACTAGATCTAGAAAAGCAAAGTCTTTAAGATCAAGAAATCGCTCCGGTAATATACCAGAAACATTATCAATGACTTCAAAGAAAAGTCTTCTATAATTGTGCCTCATACCTAACCCTGCTTTTGGATGGTTCACCAACTACTTGACCTACTGTAGCAAAAACTCATTATAGGACTTATTTGACCTCAACTCACCAAGGATGTCAAGAAAACTAACTATCTTTCCAATGCCATAGCTAAGATCTGTTTTTCTGTTTTACAAAACATTATCAAGAATAGATTATGCTGCAAAATTTTGCTAAAAAGGGCAACTAAGAAATGAAAGAGAAAGCCATTATGCTGCTGCAATAATCCACTTGACATTCAAAGAGTAAAATCATCCCAAGGTTGTGGATTTTCAGCTATAGATTGCAAAGCAGTTTTCAAAAATCACACCTACTGTAAGTGAACGATTGAACCATTGTGTTTCTCCAGGCTGTAGTATCTCAATACCATGTTTCCTAAAGAGCTCCTTTCTTTTAGAGCCCATACTTGTAAATGAGCTAAAAGCAGTGATGTGCCAAGACACCTGTAGGAGGGGGGATGTTATGACTAATTGACCAACTATTGGCACTCAAAAAAAATAAGATCACAGAAATTACTGTTGCCAACTCTCTTCCAGCATGGCTGCCTTTTGATCAACTTTTTTTGCAAAGTTGAAAATATTGGTGGGCGTGACGCCCCCACGCCCCCAGCCTGCACATTCCTGGCTAAAAGCAGAGAACGTTGCAAAAAATACCTTCACTAGAATAGATGAAGCTGACTGACACAAGGCAAGATTCAATCGATGAGCAGCACAATGGAAAAAATAAACAAAAGGGTAGTCCTCACGAAGAAGCGTTGAAGCCCAGAAATACTGCTAGACATCACTGATTCTCCATCATAGGTTTGCATGATAAGTTTATCTTTCAGTGTGTCTCCATATTTCCTCAAAGTTTGCCTCACAACACTAGAGATAGCTGGAGGTGATCCGTCTGAGCTCACATCAAAAAAGGCTAGGAATCTGAGAGGAAACCTTGCAAGTTTCTATAGCCTACTATGGTCCATGTAGAAGAAACTCGAGATTTAAAGAGTAAACACAGCCAGCAAAACTGACCTTGGCTTACTTCATTCCACGCAACCAATTTTTCTCTCATACCACTGTAGACGAAAAGCTCTTTCATGGCTTTGAATGTCAAGCTTCAGTTGGGGGCGATTCTGTTGAACAATTAACCGTGGTGCAGCTAAACCACACGCCAAGAACGAGTTAAGGATCAATTCTGATACAACATCTCTATTTGTGACAATTTCTTGCGCACGTAGTTGACCCATAACAAATAACGTAGAATATAATTCATATAGTCTCTCGATAACAGCTAGGCCAGATCAAAAATCGCAAGTTAGTACCCAGTGCTTTCGTTCAATTACTAAATCACGCATTCTGCAAAGTGCATGATACCACGTGTCTAGGGGGTGACGTTCCGAGCTTTTATTGGTGTTTAGCAATAGATATGCCCAATAAAAGCACTCTATTTTGCATTGAAATCATTTTAGTCATGCACTTTTCAAAAGTGCGTGACATACGTGATTATAATAATAATGACTTGCAAATGTTACCACGAATCGAATGCAACTCATATTCAGCTCTAGCTCCGAGCATCCAGAGTCATCAGTACGGACAAAATTAAACGGCTTTTTGATATAAACCTTATTATTGTACAGAGGGCTTCTTTTTGCAGAACAATTCCTTGATGGAATTTTCAAATAGAAGTGATATTCCAGAACAGCATTAGTCATGCAGTGCATGACAAGCATGTCATCTAGCTTCGCCACTGCATGTATTTTTGGTGCCAGTTTCTGGATTCAATCGAGTGTAATGCCAAGGACATCTGAAGTCTAATCAGAAGGAAATAAGCTGTGNGCAATGCGCAGTGACCTCGATTTGGAGAGGAGGCGAGGGAGAAATCCTACTTGAAGGAGACTCGACGAACTCCGATTTGAGTTCTCCGAGCTTCCTCGTAGCATCGAGGTCGCTGCGCACCCACCCTTCCCAGCCCCTCCTTGGACATTCCCCTCGATTAGGATTTGTCCATGGGTTGTCTTTTCAGTAAAATACTGCGTGCTAGGGCGTAGTCTATTGCTTATATATCAAATTTTAATTTATTGCTGTCAAGAGTGTGTTGGAACTGCCAATAGGATCATATCGCCTCTAATCAGAAGGAAATAAGCTGTGCAATCCGCAGCGACCTCGATGCTACGAGGAGGCTCGGAGAACTCAAATCGGAGTTCATCGAGTCTCCTCCACTTTGGATTTCCTCTGTTGTTTTGCCGCCTTGTTGGTAGCATTTTAGATTTCCATGGATCGGATGTATCATGTGACGCTGCTAGCGTTCTAGTCCTACTATTTCTATGTTATCTTATGTCTGGACATGTCTCTTCTTGCAAAGTGCTAATGTTCAGATAAAAATAGCAACACATTAGCATGAAGAGTGCAATGCAAATATTCGCGAAATGATCTACGCAGATTTGAAGCAACTCAAAAATGAGAAGCGGGGGTCTCAAATTAGTCAAAATTATATTAATGTCCCCCATTTATTATGGGTCTAGAGTAGGCATGATACTAACAGCATCAATTTCATGGAGATTGTTAATAATTATGGGTTCTCTTTATTTCAAAAGCCTGATGTACTAGATAAAAACTAAATATGTTTCTTAAATCAGCGCGAACAATACACTATGAAATGGCCACTGAGATTTCTGATAAAAATAAGTGTTGACCAGTTTAGCTTAAGAATGATGCAAGGTTCAGGCTTTGTACTTTCGAATCACAATACAACGTGTCAATGAGCTTTGCCTTGAAGCTCTCATTCTTCTTCATGCAGTTTAATTTGAAACCCGCTAATTCAAACGATTTTTCATTACTTCCACCTTCCTTACAGTTACAGACGGAAATAAAGAAAAATGCGGAACTTCAGAAGCAAAAACAGCTGAACTTGAACGCATGGTATGGTTGTACACTTCCTCGTCAAAAATAGTGGAATTACAATGGACTCTGAGGCCAAAACTTTCGACGCCCTTCAAAACAAATTCTATTCCAATACAACTTTGACAAAGCCTGCCTCAAAAACAGTTATTGGAATCACCGGTAAATGTGCAATAATCAGAAAAAAGAGCATAATTTACAACATTATTCTCAAATGGACCTTAAGTTTGTTCTCCAAGTACAAAATGCAAAAGATTTGTTAGACAGCAAGGGAGGATCCAAAGGGGGCGTGGAGCCTTGGTCCCCTCTAAACAGCCCCTCCCAGTGCTTGTGTAGTAGGGAGGCAAAGGGAAGCTGATGAGTATAATCTGGCCCTTTAGACGAATGGTCATAATTATATTGAGCTTGGGATTTTGCTATGGCTAGGGAACTGCATGGATTCTAACTCTTCTGTAAAAAGTTGGATGTTTGAGTACAATTATGGCATGGAGCGTTGTCTTGTTGGAACAAAAATAGCTGGTTGCCATTACCAACGTGTTCTATTGCAACTTAAGATTACCTTATCTCATCTTTTAGTTCATTGAATGTGGCGTGGCGAAAAGTCCTAAGTGCCGCTGACTTTTGCACAACATAACATTGGTTGAAATTCTATAGCAAAACCGAATAAAATTTAAGTGCATGGCTCCAAAATAGTGAACTTTGCAGCACATCAGACCATCACACTTCAAGGCAAAATTTTGTCAAACAATATGAAGACATGCAGTGTAACAGGTACGAGCAACAGTAAGGTAGCTGTTAATGCAGTACCTGGTATACGACACTAATATACACTAACCTCTGAAAGATGAGCCTTTTCAGTCTGTCATGCAAAGTCCCAAATGAGATGCGACAGAATGTTGCCTTGCGCTATAACCTCTAAATAGGGTGGGGTTTAGCAGCTGGAGCTCTTTTGTTTCATTTCGATACAACGATTGCTCTATATACTCTTTTTGTTGATCCCCATTCAGGAAGTAACAGCTAAGGACTTTGTTCTCCGAAGGCAGTGGTCTTATGACCATTACCTTATCTCGCATATGATTGGTTAATTCCTACTTGTGAGCAAAGCAAAGTCTTCGGTAATGCAAAATGTCTGAGCATGAAAGCTATCCTTGAAAATTGTAGGGGGACCATACATATATGACGTCGTCACAAATCTCGACTATTTATTGACATCATCGTCTCAACTAGACCCCACATTTGGCGAAGTCGAATTCTATCTTACCCCCCAGTCAGGAACGTAACTTCAGTAAACTTCTGGGGGTGCCAGAAGTTGCCCTACGATAATATATTGTCTGTGACCTTTTTTCTTTTTAGTAACAGTAGTTAACCAATGTTCCTGGGTCCAATAAGTTGCCCTGCAGAAATACATTAAACTACCGTTTTTGCCCTGCGAAATGGCAAATTTTCAAAATTTCTAGGACGTAACGTGCCCAGATAAAGATGAAATAGAGAGTGTGATAAGGAAATTAAAGAGCAGCAAAGCCACAGGAGATGAAATCCCAGCTGAATTTTACACATATGCGCCGAAAGCGAGAGATGTCCTGATAGCAATGATACAGGAAATTTGGCTCACAGAAATACCATTAAAGAATGGTTAGAGTGCAAAATAGCGCTGATCCACAAAGCGGGAGACCAGAAGCTCCCAAGCAACTACCGACCAATTGCATTCTTGACAATCGGAGAAAAACTGTGTAGCGTTAATAAGGCCCACCCTATGCCATAGTTAACTAGTCGGTTCTCACCATGTACAGTAATTAGCACCATTATGTATCATGCATGCTTAATAGGTAACTTGAATTGATTTAGTCAGTCTTGAAAATAAACATCAGAATTCAGACGTGTTCTGTTCTGTGTCGACTCTGCCTAAGAAAACGGTACAACTGCTAAGTACCATCATCATGAACAGAATTAAAGACGATTTTAATCGAACACTCCTCGAATGGCAAACCGGATTTAGACAAAATGTCTCATGCAGACATCCAGTGTATTATGTAACGAAGAAAGAGATGCAATAACATCAAAAAAGAAACTAGGACCCGTAACGATTGACTTCAAAAAAGCCTTTGATAGCCTAAAACACGATGCCATAGCAAACATCTTGCCAAAACTTGGAATGCCTACCAAACTAACAAGATTGATAGTCCTTATGCAAGCACATGCCAAATTGATGAAATGGAAAAAGTAGTGAAGACATCAAACGACGGATAGACATTGCGAGTGCGACAACAAATCAGCTGAATAAAAGCAACTACAGAGCCAAAAACATCAAACTAAATACCAAAATCAACCTCCATAAAAGCCTTGTGAACTCCATTTTGCTGTACATTGCCGAATGATGAAGTGAGGCTCAAAAGTTTCCAGAAAAGATGCTCGAAAAAGATCACAAAGGGCAGGCCGTAAAGTTACCCCGGGAGAAACTGACAATAATGTGACGATAGACAAACTTAGGGACATGTTGACAGGCAGATCGAAAGAGGCGAGTGTTCGGCATGGGACTAAGGTCCGATGACCGATACTAGAAGAAGAAGAAAGCTCCATTAGCGCCGGGCACTCAACATAACACCTCTCCCCGCCGCATGACGTCATATATGTATGACCCCTAGGACTGCTATCGTAAAGCAGCACTGTACCATGCTTCAAGGGTTGATGGGTGGGGGTGGGTTGCCATGTCCATAGAAAACTGGCCAAGCCAAATGGACAACAAAATGAAGCCAAATAAAGTCAAATATGAAAACGAAGCCGGAGAAGGTATAATTTCATTCTACAAATCAAAGAGAAAAAAGCTAGTACATGTTTTTAGTAAACCAATGAATTTAGACGTCGTTTATACTCTCACTATTAAATATATTTTTATTGGTTATTTTAGCGTTTTTCATTCACTTTATGTATTTTGGTACAAGTAACGTTTCGAATGAGCAATTTTCCAGAAAAAGCCAGATTAGGCCAAATTTTACCAAATCGCTTAAAAGCCAAGTTGTTTTTTCAAAGCTGAAGACGTCTAAGGAAGCCAAATGTCTGAAATTTGGCTTAGAAAAAACAAAGTTAACAACTATGTACACAAGTTGCAATCATGATTATATTTTGAAATGATTTGAATCGAATCCGCCAATCAAACTCGCGATTACGTAATGATCTTGTTTTGCCCACCATATAGAATCAGTCAATGAAACTCGCAATTGCGTACTGATCTTGTGACCACTGTTTGTATCTCATTTTGTGCTTTGAGAAAGGATTCCTAGATGGCAAACTTTGTTTCATACTAACTTCAGTTTCTATTTATCGTCTATTGTCTAGCATAAAATTACATAATGGTATAGCTTTTCCTTAAACCTCTACACGATGCTTCTTGACTTGTGGTAAACAGGATCAATTTCACTGATTTTTGTAGCACACGTGTCCGGAAAACGCGACCTTTTTCCTTCCAAATGTGCCAGACAAGGAAGCGGAAACATTTACATGTTCTTCATATAATGTCATCTCATTCATTCTATAGTATGCATTCTTCATTCAATCATTCATTGTTAATTTCTTAAAAGCATTATTTATATCCAGAGAATCTACTCTGCATAGCAATATATAGACTACACATATTTACAAGAAATGGATTTATAAGAAACCTAGTCCTAGAGAGACTAAAATTTTAAGAAAGTTTTAGAACTACCATAGTAGAAACTTTAGACGCATTTAACTAAAGATTGAATGTGCATGGTTTTTCAAAAAACTAGTGAAATTTGGTTCAGGCTAGCTGTACTTAATTTTCCAAAATGTTAAGGCTGAATTGTTCTTAATTTGTTCTTAAACTAGTAGTGTGTAGGCCATTTTGAAATACATTCCAAGACAATATACAAGATAACAATGGATGTTTTGATTGATTGAGAGCCCATTAGCCAAAGGATACATCCTAGATGGTCTCACTTCCACATCAATGTTTTTTCATTAAAAAAAAGAGTTTTAGCACAGTATCTATTTGTGCTCGAAGTAACTAATTCGAGAAAATCAAAGATGAGAGGTGATAAGGCTGTCAATTCTCTTCAGACTAACAAGGAAAGGACACTTCATGTCCAAATGTTAGTCGAAAGCTTATGTATTTTTATCGGACAAGACTGAGGACAAGACTGAGGCTGAAGTACTGACGTAAATGTTTCCCCACACATTTTAGGCTTGTGTTCGTATGTAATTTTTCTTACAAAAAGGAAGACTGTACATACCAGCAAGCTTCATGTAAAATCATAAATGAAAATATATATGAAATTGAAAAACTTACTTGATATTTTCTCGCCTACAAGATTGATGTCACAAATTGGTGCTTGTTTGTTGCATAAAACTCTTGCTCTCCAGACGTGAAAGTAAAGACAAAATATGCTCCTACCTCCAGCTATGTCATATCAAAAATATAGGTGCCAAATAAAACAATGCCCCGAAAGTAATAATACACGATCAAAAGCGAAACTAATGACTTGACCACAATTTGTTAAAACATTTTGACATTTTAACTACCGGATTATGAAAAATAAAGCTTTCTCAAAGACAAATGAATACGAAAAACCTATAGTTTACGAAAAAAATTATGTCATTTTTGACTGAAGTTGAGATTGACAGTATAATAGGCAAGGTACTGATTCAAACCAGTGGTTAAGGGTGGTTTCCACATACTCGTAAGCATGTTTCCATATAACCGGAAGGTGCCTGCAATGCATCGGCGATGGTTCGCAGGCAGATATTTGTTAATGGAAACACTCTTGCTCCGACGTCTGCGATGCATCTGGGACATCGTAACAGCATCTGGAAATTAGAACCATGTTCTACTATCCCGATCGTCACGATGCTTTCCCGCCACCGAAGATGGCTTTAATTATATGGAAACATTCATCTACGATGCATCGGCGATGACCTATTGTTTTTGTATTCCACGTGACATGGAAGAAGGAACATTCCACGTGACATGAAAAAAGGAAGAAAAGAAAAAGAAAGTTTTTTTTTCTCTTTCCCTTGACCAGCAATCTGCCTTGGCTCTGTTGTTCTGTAGTCTGTCATGTCATGTATCTTGGTTTTGTAGTGTCTGGTCTTTGTTTGTTTACTGAAGATTAATTTGAGTTGTGAGTGCCATCCATAGTGAAGACTCGGTGACCTAAAGTCTTTCTTCACTATGGTTGGTACAGTGGAATGTAAATGTAATATCTGTAGGTTTTTAATCTTGATATAAAAAAAACGCGACATGAATCACCCAATATCAGATAACTTCAAACAACAGCACGTTTAAGTAATGTTTACCTATACACTTCGTAAAATATCTTTCCTTGGTTACAAGCCACTTGGTTACCGATTTCATTCTATATGGAAACACTCATATGCGATGGATTGTCGATGCATCGCAGGCAACTTCCGATTATATGGAAACATGCTTACGATTATATGGAAACCAGCCCTTAACAAAACTATCTCTTCTTCGATCTTTTATCTGGTGGATGAGATATTACTAACTTTCTTTCGTTTCCATTTATGTTGGAAACTTTGTCACGTGTAGCGCTCCTCCGCAATTCGTCGTGTATCGCGTTACAGTTCACAGTTTATAGTTAAGAGTTACGAGTTAAGATTAAGAGTACACAGTTTAGTATTGCATAAAACAGGGAAATTTCTGTGAATGCCATGCAAATCTCTCCAGCTTCTGGATACGGAATTCATTTACAAGCATGTGTAACGTTTACAGGGTTCTTTGGTGGTGGCTTGTGTTTCATGAAGTCCTCAAGCCTAGGCCATAGGCCTAGTCCTAAAGCAGAGACGACAATACAGAACGCTGCTTGCTGCGTTTTCTCTTGATGCAGATCGAAGACTGACTACTATGAATTAAACACTCATTACATATGACATCAACTGCACGCTACAATACATGACACGTCAAGATCACAGTACACGTTGACAGGACAACACATTGCCCGGAAAGGGTGTTTACTACACACAACAGGACACCACATGTACGCAAGACTTAAACACGCAACAAGATAACTAAAGTGATACGAAATACATCACATAACTAAACATCAAACTCAATACGTTACATATGAATTCCAAAATCTGGCAATAATCGAAGAGATTCTGATGTGGACATGGAGTCCATTTATGACTAGGGATCAAAGACGAACCTCATTTTTGCCCTACTTGCCAAAAGAGCCTTTCCGACGTTCTAGAGGGCGCCACCTCAAAAAATTTTCTGTCAAGAAAGGTCAAAACTTCCTTTCCTCTACATGCCCTTAGCTTATGGCATATAAAACTGTTTGTTTTGCTCACATTTATAGGGAAATTAGCTTTTATCCATAACTGAGATACTCACATTTTTGCATTGTTGCATAACATGCTGTTGGCCACCCCTGCCTGAAATTGTCAAGCCGCCACTGTTCGTACTTTTGGTAAACTCCAAAATTTCAAATATACACCACCTAATAATTGTCTCTTAAATCCGTCCCTGGGCATGACGTCAAAATCGTATCTCTGGTGCCCTTTTAACAAATCTCGCCCCCTAGCCTGTTCTTGTGCAGGCATCCCTGCCTACATCCTCCTAATTTAAGAACAAATTAAGAACAATTCACCATTGGAATTGAGGAAAAACTAAGAACAGCCAGCCTGAAATTCTATTGTAATGGTTCTTATAGAAAAGGAGTGTAGAGCTAATACATTGTCGTCAATTTTTAGTTGCCTTTTCAATAGGCCGTATCAGAACTCTATGAACGCACCCACCGGAACGATAGTGGCCATGGGGAACTAGCTGGATTGAAAGAGCAACGACTTGCATGGGCACCTCTTTGGGATACCGCCTAACATAGGCACCTCTTTGGGACCCAAGGAACCTTTAAAAAAATGTTCGCTGCATTCTTTAACAGGGCCTATATTTCACACAGGTATATAAATAGCTCTCTCTTCCAATCTTGTATTACCTGTCTATATAGCTTATTTGGTCTCCTTTGCATCGTATCAAAAGAGCTCTATTGCATTTCAAAAAGGGCACTTTTGCTGCCCCAAATGAGAAGCAGGAGGGGCGCTTGCTCCCTCTGTTCTCCTCACCAGCGTTCGGGTCTATGGATTTGGTTAAACCAAAGGCATACTTGCTGTTCCAGCGATGATTAGGCTTACTAGCGCTAGAGCTGAGTTAGAACGAATAAAAGAGCTCGGACTAGTTCGTCAACATGGTCTATGAGTGAGAGAATTTCCGAAATCAAGAGCCACCTGACTTCCAAAGAGAATTTACCCATATAGTACACTGTAAATTAGTTGCGTCGTTTAATGGTTATCTTGAAATCCACAAGATGATGATTTGTTCCAGGATATCTTCATTCCATGTATATTGAGGGGTGTGGAAGGGGGTCAAACCCTCTCCAACCGGGGATGTAGCTTCAGTATATTTTTTGAGGGGTGTCAGAGGATTGCCCTTCACAATTCTGTTTGTGACCTCTTTTAGTAACAGTAGTTGAACAAATAGTCCTGGATCCAGTAGGCTGCCCTGCAAAAATACACTATACTGTCGCTTCTGCGCTGTGAAATAGCAAATTTCTAAGGTTGGCGGGTGCCTCATCCCTATATCCCTCTTAAGCTTCGTCCCTGTCTCAAACACATACGAAAGTGCAAGAATGTTGGTCATGCTTCAGGAGATTTAGCATCCAATTGATCATAGTGCATTCAGTGACCTTTTTTCTTTGTTTTTTAATCACATTAGTTGGTCAAATGGTCAACAAACACACCCCAACGGAGTTTCTAGGCACATCCCTGGCTTTCTTGAAGGATTTCTGGCTTTTCATTGTCCAAGGCTCTCAAATTTCTTAAGGTCACATTTCGATTGCATGCATTTCCGACATGTCAACAACGCAAAGCAAATGAGCATATATTTTAACTTTCAAAAAGAACGATTAATTCTTCCTTATTATAAATCAATCCATTTCGATTACTTCATATTCTAATGTTTGATTTTCAACAGCTACTGAAATCACTTAGACAAATACGTGGATAAAATCTTTACCATGAGCGCTTCTTGTTCTGAGGCGTTCGCCTACATGCAGGCAAACTAGTTAAACTTTGCCTATCAACTCAGCGTCAGTGTTTTCGAAAAGCGGTGGGGGAAAATGCTGATGATATCGTTGATCCCATGCCGCATGTACTTGCAATAAAAGATTCTGTTTTAGCAGTAAAGGACGTTTAAAACGACACTCACAATTTATGGTGGGTTCCGATCATATTTCAAGCATATCCATGCCTGCACTCGTCATTTCTCTCCTCTATTTCAACGTAAAGAGAAGATTTGTGGATTCAGGATCTTAGAAATGCATGGGTATCTATACTACCTATATCTCACACCTTCGAGTTCAGGTGAGAAGCAGCGCATGCGCATCAATAGTCATTCGTAGCGTACGTAGCAAAATAGTTATCGGTGTTGAATTGGTTCCAAAGCTGAAAGGAAAAGAGAGAAGTCAGATAACTTGCAATCTTTATTGGTAGAATAACGTATGTATCAAGGCTGTAGCTTACAATATTGACAATATGAAGGAATTGGTCGAATATCTCTTGATGTCGCGACATCATGGGTGTCACCAGAAGTTTCCCGACAGGGGCTGACTCCTCCTACGAGGGGGCTAAAATACTGTTACAAGGGTACTATCAGTGCCAAAAAATCTCCGAAAAAATCGCTTTTCACCTTTCGACGGGGAGCTAGCATGTTCCCTCGAGTGGGCTATAGCTCCTCTAGCCCTCCTCTGGCGCCACCCTTGTGTGACATGGAGGTAAAATTCCCAATAAACTTCAAAGTTAACTTTCCAATTTTTAGGCAAACTATTGGAGTGAAAAGCTATTATTCAATATTTCCATTTTCTCATGAAATGTTGATGTCATTACTCTTTATGACGACAAAAGCATTTTCTACAAGTTTCAGAATGGATAGGGCGCGACATGCCCTACGTTCAATCTTCTACAATCTGCAAGCACCCTGGAATCTATTGGTCTCGATGTTCAATGCAAAATTCTAAAAAGTTGAACATTCCCATAGTAAACCAAATTTTTTCCAAAATATGGTGATTTGGCATCAAAACTTTTCAAAAACTAAAAGTACTCCTGTTGCTTCTAATTTCTCACAACTTTCCTGGAGAGGGCTGTAACCCCGGTAGCATCTAAGCACCTAGACTTCACATCAAGCCCATAGCCAAGAGAAGGAAGTCACAACGTACCGCGGGATTGCGCGGGCAACCGAATGCATGGGTTGTCATTTCAGGCTTGTGTTTCAGGGGTGGCAAAATTGTCCTGGAGGAGCCACGTGGTACAAAATCTGGGAGCTTATTTCCTACTCTATGTTATCACCATCAAATAGTAATGCGCTTGGAGGAAAAAATTGTGCTTTCTAGAATGTCACAAAGATAATACACGTTTTTTTTTTTATAAGAAAAATGTTTATAAGAAAATGAGGCTCAAATTGTCAAAATCTTAAGAAAATCGTAAGAAAATCACGAGGCTCAAATTCCAACATTAAGTGTTTTTATAAGTCAAAAATCGGTAATTTCGTTGTTATTGCATTCAAAATGTTAAAGATGGAGTTCAAATTCAAGTATACAATAGTATTAACGAAAGTGCAAACCACTCTAGCCAGTTCATTTCAGCAAAAGTTAAGAAAAATTTAAGAAAATCTGAGGCTCAATTTCGGGAAAAGTTAAGAAAATTGAGGCTCAGGCAAAATAATGATTTTCTTATAAAAAAAAAACGTGTAATGCAGCTCAACTAGAACTTCAGAAGATCTCTCCTTAACTAGAAAGATGAATCAACAGTAAAAACTTGCAAGAAAAATTCCCAGGGGTGGCTAAAGCTGGCATAATGTTGCCCAGGGGTGGTATTTGTCACCCCATACCACCCCATGGCTACGGGCATGCTTCACGTACATAAGACAAGATAAAGTTTGCTACAATGTCTGCCAAAAGTCCTTGGAACATCCATACGGTGTTAAAAATTTTCTCCCCCGTCCTATTTTCGCCGCAGAAATGACAATTGTGAGCCCCCTCCCCCTTCATAGAATTTTGAATCGATAGCTGAAGCCCTTATCTGTTTGGAAAGACGTCATTTCTCCCTCCCAGTGCTATTCGTCTCACCTTCAAACAACATTGTTGTAGGGGGGAGGGGATGTTGTAGTACGTCTACAACATAAATCACAGGAAGTTTTTCAAGAATTTTGGTAGACAGTGTAGCCAGAAAGTCCAATGATTGCACGGACTGTTAATTCCTTCTCTGGCAGTTGCACCTGCTCATGTTTGTGATTGGGAGACGTAGGCATGCAACACTAATTATTTGCATGGAAAGATAAGAATAGCGTGTAAGAGGACCAGCATTCCCACTCGGACAATATTGACAGGAGTCATATGGAGCACTACAGAATCAACAGGTGTTATACTGGTGCTGTTGATGGAGAAATTCATTTGAAAATGAGATGAAATTGAGAGCTGAGATTTTGATAGGAAACATTCTCAAGAAAATATCTGTAGCAGCTACTCCAAAATACAAAGAAATGAGGGAAAATTTTTGAAAATTATGAGATGAGGCTAGATTCACAAAATCGATAAAGCACTTTTACTTGGAGGAAAATGCTATATGGGTATGCTAGACAATTAGGAGACGATTTCACTTCTCCGATTTCTCCAATCAATTTGGCATGCTACAAAATAGGGAATCATTTGAAAAAGATAAAGACAGTCAATGAAGAGGATATAAAGAATAAGGATACCGCACTATTAACGTAAGCTTTAGGGCTGTAGGTGGTAGTTTGCTCATAGCTTAAAAGACAGCCAACTTCAACGCACATGCAACAAGGAAGCTTAGTATATGGCCTTAAGAAGGACAACAACATAAAATCCTGCACCAAAAGGCGAATAACCTGCCGGAAAGGAAGACTGACGGTGAAGTGGCAAAAGGGAAACCGACGCTAGAATATCGTTGGACAGATAGGACGGTAAAAGAGGTACTTTGTATGAACAACGATCAAAGGCAAATCTTTACATTGCTTGGAAATATGACCACAACAACTAGCTAAGTGCTAGCAGCCACATAATCACAGGCATTTAGCGTTGGAGTATTACTTCTTAGTAAGCGTATTTCTGTGGAGAACCACTCTGGAATTTACGTTAGGTACGTAGTAGAGACGTTGAAAATATTTAAAAAATAAAATCAGGCAGATGTGTAGTGCTGCATCTGCCACAGGAGGCGTAGATCAATCGGATCAAACAACCTGTATCTGTTGTAAATGTGAACAAATTGTCCTTTGACTGCAAGTATTTATAGCGCAACAAGCCGTGTTTGATGGTAGTCAACTTCTCGCTATGAAAAGATGGAGAATTTCGCATGTCCACTGAATCGAAGCGGCTCCACTTTCTCACAGATCTAGAAGTCATTGAGCCCGCCCGGGTTTCATTTGAGCAAAGAGGTATGTCTCTTATATTTTCATATAGAGATAGGCCCTGTTCATACATTGTAGCATTGCTTCTCTATGTCCAACAGCAAATTTTGAAACATCATCCATTACATTCTGCGGAGATATCCA
>OLMO02000302.1:13370744-13383239 GCA_900291935.2 Cassiopea xamachana
TGATATCACTGTTTACAGAAAAGAAGACGAATTGCAGTTACCACTGAAAATTATCAAAAACTCAGAAGAGAGAACCAGGAGGATGGCACGAAAGTTGCAGATCACTTGCTGTTGCGTATAAATTCGCAATGTCCAGCAAACAGACTGCATTGAAAAGCACAACAACGAAAGTAATTATTTGCTTGCCTCTTTACAAGCAGCTGTAGCCTAAATACAATCACCAGAAAACGAGATTATCTACGCATAATTGTGAAAAAGCACTGTAGCTTAATTTGTTTTGAGGATATTTCTCTATGAAAATGCCTAAGTTCAAGAGGATTAAAGGGAAAATCTTGTTTAGAAAAGGACTACATTGCCTATGAATATAGATAGCAGAGTGGCGACAAAGATGTTAGGCAAAGAGTAAAGCTGTTTGAAACATTGAACCGAGCAAAAAATGAGTAATTCAGAGTAATTAAGCTAATGCTACTTCAATGAAATGGCGAGAAAAGCTGCCGGAGAAATGTGATTAGCGACATAGACCAGATTTATAAGCTTGAAAGAGAGCGTGCGAACAAACAAGAAAGCGACAAGTCTTAAAAGAGAAGCATTGCTTTTTACGGATAGACAGTACTTCTTGAGACGACTGCAAACACTTCCAATTTTAGCATTGAAGAAAAGGCATTAAAGGTGGAAAATAGCCGTGGTAATAAAGTACTCCATGCATGGAAAAGGAACTGACAAAGAGGAACCTTGTGCCTAAAATTGTTACAGACGGTGCTTTCACAAAAATTGAAGTTTAAGAACGGAAATGAACAAAACAAATATGTAATGTTGTGCACGAAATGTCATCCGTATCATCTTTTTGAAGTCATACGACCAGAGGCACAGGGTGCAAGCTACAGGATTTTGTGTCTCATGCATTGATGGTCGGAACAGAAACCCTATAAAGAACTAAAAGAAACAGATTCAAATATTGGCTCCAGCAACGCTTACTGAGATTCAATACATAACAATACTGTAAAAAGGACAAACATTTATGTTAAAGCTTTCACTCATATAACAGGAGAGCTGAAAAATTTTAAACAAAGATAAGCATGTCTTCTTCTCTGTCAAGCAGCACGAAGACTGCCTTCGCAATATCAGGAATAGTTGTTTCTACAGCTGGCGTGCTTTTCAATACTTCTGGAATATATGCACTTGTCAAAACGAAACCACACGGAAATAAACAAACATATTTGTTGATAAACATAAGTGTCATATCATTATGTATGTGTTTGTTATTTCTCCCGAATTGGGCCCTTGGTAGCTTGGTCTCCGTTGACAATAAAAAGGCAATTGAGGAGTACCTATTTATTGCTGAAACTGCTTGTTACATGGCGTTAGTGACAAGTGCCATTGTCCTTACAATAGATCGCCTTTTGGCAGTCGTACTGCCATTCCGGCACCGCACAATTGTAACGTCACGGTTCATACTAGTGTCCATCTTCATGTGTTGGTTCATCGGCCTATCAACACGAGTTCCATTTCTTCTAATGTCATACCCGGAAAAACTCTTGCATATGGTCTATCTTGATGTAAGCATTAACGCCGTGAATATCATATTTCAACCAATAACGTATATTTTTATACTTATCAAGTGGCGACAACGGCACACCATAGTCAACAGCAAACCCTCACAAACAGCTGCAAAAGCAGTCTCAGTTCGAACAAGGGACAGCAAACGAGAGGCTATAATGCATAAAATAGCATTGTTAGTTGCCGGCAGCTGCATATTTTCCGGTATTTGTGACATAATTTATGTGTCCATTGGGCTGACGACGCCATCTTCGAAGGAAACCTTGCTCTCACCGATCGCATTTCTGATGTGGAACGTCATTCCAATGATTCAGTCTCTGTTTTACATTCTTACAAAACCTGAAATAAGAAAGCTGTTTGTGAGAATGTTATACCTAACAAGTGAGGATGAATGAATGACTGCAATTTTAATGAGAACTGATATCATCGAATGCTCATTCCTGCAATGTAAAGAACAACATAGGCGTTTAGAGAGGAAGAACTCTGTTACAGAGAACAAGAGTGTATTTCATTAGAATTCTCTTTACAATTAGTATTTCAGTTGTCTTGAGAATTAAACTGATAAACTTTATTATATTCCTTCTGCACTCTCAAGTGCCAAATAAACCGGGGGTCCTAATAAACAGGTGGTCGGAAAAATTCGGAAATTAAATAAACGGGGGGAGTCAAAATAAACGGGGGTCGGAATTTCAGAAAAGGCTTTAAAATGATTATACAAGGACGGAAAGAGCAAAACAGGTTGTCATGAAGTATATATAGCAGTGCGCAAATTTGCCATGAAAACTGGGCGTAAATAGAACTAACAAAGAGAAAAAATGAAATGAGGGGTTTGTATAAAATCAATAAACCGGAGGGGGATCCTAATAATGACCGGAGGGTTGGAAAAAATTGAAAAATTAATAGGCGGGGGGGAACGTTTATTTGGCACCTGAGAGTAATGGCTATGGTGCTCTTTATATTCTTTCAATCAGAGCACATAGTTTTGAACAAAGTTTTAACCCAATGCATTATTTAGAAGTGGAGTTGCTGGAGGCAGGGGAGCTACAATTTCCTTCCAGCACAACAGCAGTCCAGCTCGGAGACACGTGCAATCGCAAGTCCGAATGTCCACATGTGCAAAAAACCTACAGCACAAGTGAAATATTGCCCACGCCAACATCAATGAACCGTACAATCACACTTGTCAAATACGAACTTTCTAAAGAAAATGTTTCGATTCCCTGTTCTGAAAAGCTACTGTTCACAAAACTCTCATAGTTTGTAATGCTGTGATGCTTCTAGCATAGAATTTGCAAAAATATAAACTTCTTGTTATGTTTTGTATCTCAGTTACTGGGATCTTGCAATGTATAAGCACACATACACTTTGATGCTTGTGCACAATATTCTTCAGGGCATGGACTGCACTAGATATAGGGAACTTACAACATTCAGAATTTGCAATGCCAAAGACACAGTAAAAACAGCCTTAATTACTTTCTATGGGAGGCTGTGTTGGCATATTGGCAAAAATTGCTGCCTCTAGCCCTTCCCCAATTCATTGCTTATTTTTTACCAGCTAATACGCAAGAATTCCATAGCTCAGAATCTCAGGTTCCATAATAGATAATTCAGACTTAGTGACAAGTCCTGTAAGCAACCAACCAATTTGACATGAAAATCTTTCAACATATAAAACCCAAGGCTTGGGACTTGTAGCAATTTATTCCTGAGTTTATAAAAGCCAAGAGTCAATACTGAGAGGGTTGCCTAATGTTACATTAATAATTTAGAAGAAAATGAAATTAATCTGATGTAGTCTCCTTTGAAAATCCTATAGTTATATTATATTCAAAATATGGTTATTCTGCAGTAATAGAGAGAACTTTCTCCACTGCCTCACTTGAAGTCAGTCTACAAATAGATTTGAAAGTAAATAAAATTCAACATTGTTGATCCATTTAGGAGGCGCAGAGGAAGTGTATGCTATATAGAGTCATTTTTATTTAAGATGAAGGGTAACTCAGTGCATGTCAACAAATATGATAGCCACCAAGCAGGGGGTGGTGCACTGAAAATGCCTCCTGAAAGTCCCCCCCTCCATTTTGGATCTTAGCTTTACATTGTCTATAATTTAGCATCAATTAGAAGTTTACTGATGGAACCACAAAGATAAAAGTAAAGCATGCCTGGTATTAGGTAAGAAGATTTTTGTCCAATAGTCTTGAAATTACTATAATAACTGATTAAAGTTTTTGAAAAGCTGCCTCAGTGAAAAAAAGATGAACGAAGTTGAAATCGTGCAGTTGAATCAATAGACAAAATGGAAAGCATAATACCACAGAATAGTATGATAATACTTTACAGTAAATTGGGCTATAGATTGGTCACTCAAAACTTTATTGAATATAATAAATAGCAAAATTGGATTTCTGCCACACGATTATCAGAACAACCGTTGTGGACAATTACCTCACAGCTCTTTAAGTTTTTCAACAGTTACAAAATACCCAGCATAGATAACAAATCCCCAAGCTGTCAACACAATCAAAGCCAGTATCTGAAAAGGAGAAAAAACAACGTAAAAAGCCTTGTACACCTAAACAAAAGCAGATTATTTCCTCAGGTCCTTACTAGCTTTGTTGATGACTTCACAACCTACTTCTCTTCTGTCTATAAATTGCACATCAATATAAGGAAAATTTTTACTTTTCTTACCAATCCGAAAAGTATGTCAGAGCTTGATCTAGACATATCTGCTTTGTCTTTGTTTTGACTCTTGCAAATACCGCAATCAACGCTGCGCAGTTATCAACATGGGCTATTACAATGAAATGTAAAAAAGCGATCTCAATGTCATAGCTCTAACTTCATGGACTTTCATCGGCAAGAAATAGCAAACGGTTTGCTACCATTTTAATACCTCGTTATCAGATAGAGATATCTGCCTAATTAATATGGCGGGAAACGTGAAATGGAACATGGGTAGAAAGGGAGTCATAAAGAAACAAAAAGTGCCAATATCAACCTTTTATTAATGTGTTATGGAGTAAGTGTTGTAATGCTGCAATCTTTTTGTATCTATTAATTCCTTTCTTGGAAATTCATAGTGCTGTGCAGCTATGCAGACCATAATGTTATGAGTTGTGCAAGTCGTCAAAACACTCCCCCCCCCCAACAGAAGGTGTCTCGGCATATCACTGATTTTTTGTCACCTCAGTAGCACCCATTATGGAAAGGTCCTTTCGATGCCTTGGAACTTTAAACAATGACTGTCTGTCTCCCAAGTGTGTATTCACATTTGGCACTTGGAGAACTTTTAGTTGCAAACCAGAGTTCTCGGTGAAGTTCTCCAAGTGCCAAATATGAATACATACTTGGGAGACATAGCAGTGCTCAGACACTTTTCTTTGTGGGGGTGACGTTTTGCAAGCATTGGATCAACTATGAATAAAAAAGAAAGCCATGGAAAATAATATGATCAATGGGGTCCTAAATCTCTTGCAGCACCAACATTCTTTCAATTTTATTGATGTTAGGAGGCATGCCGCCCCCCACACCCTTCAGTAAACTTGGGGCAATGCCCATTTTGAATTTTTTCTCTCAGCAGTCTCTTTGAAGATATTAACTCATCCATTTCTGTGCAAAAATTTGGGAATTATAATAAAAAATTCTACACCTCTTTAGAAAATTGTTGGAATTATGTATGTTTCTGGTGAGTTCAGATCTAAATTCCAATATTTCCCAGGGAAGCATGCCCTTTGGCCAGATTTGAAATTTATGAAAAGTATCACATTTCATACCCAAGATATTTGTGACTTTAGATATTCAGACCTTAAGATTTTCTGCTGCTCACAGTACCACTCCCCATTGGAGAAAGGGCACTGGTGTCCTTTCTCCAATGGGGAGTAGCATTTGGTGAATGCAAGGGGATCAGGATTTCACTAATATGCATGAATTTTTATGACTTGTGTGTGCCTTGTTTAGTTCAATTTGACCATGGCCTAATGCTATGAAATTTTTACTTGAGAGATTGCATTATTAATTTGCTGACAGTTTGAGCAGCCAAGAACTCAGCATGTCAACAATTGAGACAAGAAGCATGATTTGCAATTGTGTGAATACTCTTCTAACAGATTTAACATCAGGTAACAAAATCGTTGTTTTAGTGTTTTAATATATGAGTCTAACTGAACAACATTTTGTTAGAAATCCCTCATAGCTTTTTTCATTATGCTCAACAGAAGCTGCAATATAGCTAGTTAATTAAATAGTGTTTATACTATTGCAGAAGTTTTGAAAATATTTAGAGTAAGTGGCTGATCATAATTAGTATGGGGCTATGTCTCATGGAGGACATAAATTATGTGTACTTTTTTGTTGCATTTCAAGTCAAAGTAGATGGCAATTTAGGCAGAAGTAGCTGGCTATAAATCACTGTTAGTTGCCTTCTATAGAAAGCTCTGCTATTGTAGCTTCTGTTGAGCATGCTGAAATTTACGTGTGCATAACAGGTTCTGCCAAAATAGGATATTCTATTGCAGAATGACCACAGGATGACACCTATCATCTGTAAGATTATGAGAATTGTCTTTTCAATATGTTTTGGTATCATAACTGGAAAACTGACTCTTCTACTGTACTATTAATATGCAGAGATGTGTCAAAGCATGGGTGCATTGGATGTCACACCTCTACTTTATGTGGCAGCTGTTGGTAGTTTTTGCTTGTCTGGGTAATTATGGGATTTGGTAAACTGTTGGTTAATTTCCTATGCTATTTTTCCTTCTAGTTGGTGCTCAGCTTAGTAGAGAGACAGGTGCCTCACCACAATCAGAAGTGGCTTTGCAATTTTGCCTCCATTGTGTAGATGCATTGCCATTTTTATATATCAACAATGACACTATGCATGGAAATCTAGATAGGAGCCTTGGCAGGAGCAGCAAAGATGAAGTTGCAAACAACATTGCTGTTGGTAAGAAGTTTGCCACCTCTATTGTCTGTTGATGAGTTTGTCATTTCTGATTTACTACCATGCTCATGCATTGCCTAATTGGCTTTACTATCAGCCAGAAATGTTTTGCAAGCATTAAAGGTACTTTTTGAAATCTTAATTTTCTGTTTTTTGTATATGAGAAATGGTTTATAATTTTTTTAGTTTTCTAGAGTTCTGATGTATTTAACAAGAATCCAAATGATTTACTTAGTTATTGATTTATTGATGGTTTTTGATTTTGAACTTTGTGTGGTGTATCTATAGCTCTTCATAGCCCCTTAATGGACACCTTTGTGAATTCTAGCATCAATTTGAGAAATTGATTATAAGTGTGTTTTGTAGCCCTTGTGAATTAGCTAATATATAACACCCTTAATTGGCAATATTTATTTTTCAACAGATTTTACAAAGTGGCTCATTTCTAGACTTCTTAGAGTCCTGTCTTCCAAAGAATGCAAAGCTCTTCATGAGAAAGTTATTGATGTCATTCATTCCATATTTCAGGTTGTTTGAAGATTAGAGATTTTATTGATTTGGAGAACTGCAGCTTTATTTCAACCCTGCAAGCTTCTGTAATACCTCAGAGAAAATAGATGTATCTTTGGGTTCTAGGGCAGAGTTTCCAATGAACAAATTATCAATTACTTTTTTGCCTTTTTGCCAATAGCATATTTGTCTAACATTTATATTAACATCAGATGCTAGTCATTAAAGTATACATTTATTGATTGTGATTACTAGCAATTTCAAAAGGTATAGCATCAACATTTAAGTTGATATTGATAGGAGCTTGACATTCTGGTTATATAATAGATCCATTATTCACAATCAAATTTTTGTGTATTGCTGTTTTAGCTCTACAAAGTCAGGGATGTTGTTTTATACAGATGCTTTGTGACTGAGCTCATAGATTTAACAAGAGGTTAGCTATGCTCTGATTGTGTAGGTAATAGGGAAGTGTTACTGGTGGCTGATGGATTCAGGAATGGTTGAGATTGGCATATTCCTTACATCAAGCATGCTATCATGATTAACTACTACATCTGTTAATACATTTTATGAAAGTTTTCTGATGTAGTTATGCTATTATTGACTACCATTTGATTTCTGAAGCTATAGTGCCCCAAGGAATTGTCCTATTAAGTGTTTACGTAATATGTTATTTTCAACTTGCTACTTGCAGTTAGACCTTCTGCTTTTTTTCAAACTAAATTACTTGGAATGCTTTGTTGTGACTTGACCTCAATTTCTTTAGATCTGAAGATGTTGATAGAAAGAGTTTTTCTTGTGAAGAATAGCAAGTATAATGGAGTTAAGCTGTTCCTTGACAGGTTTCAAAGAGATGGACCTGACTGCAAGGTTGTTGAATGTTTGTGTTGAATGTAATATCAGAAGTGTTCAGTTATAGACAATAGTTATGGCCATGATTTAATGAGCTAGTGTAGAAGCCTTTAGTTGCTAATTGATTACAAATGATGTTTATCATTTTATTTTTATTGTTGTTGTTTTTTGTCAGTATTAAGATAATCCCTGTTTTGTTGATGTTTCTTTTATTGCCAGGCAAACAATGTACATTTTGCCTCCTGGTGTGGATTATAAATGCAAATTTAGTTTTGAAAGTTATCACGGGCATGAAAGCCCCCCATGTGCACAAAACTACAAGAAAATTGATCATGCTGCAAGAGATTTAATATCCCATTGATCATAGTGTTTTCCATGATCCTTTTTTAGTCATAATTGGTAAAATATTTGCAGAACATCCCCATAAAGTAAAATGCCTAGGCACATCTCTGCTTCAGTTTTCATTACTGTAAATGTTGGTATTCATCCAATAAAATTTGTCATATAGTTGAAGGTCTAATAAAATGCTAGAAATTTAAATCCTCATGCCTATTTACTTTTCTGATTTGTCTGAGAAATTTTGATTCATGTTCTTTCTCATCAAAGGAGACAAATGATGCTAGTTCTGAAGATACAATGTATGCTAAATTTATTGAAATTGGAACATATGCACAATGTGATCTGCTGCTTACTTCATGCTTGTAAGTGTCTGCTTCTCTACTGCAAATGCAGTCATCATATCTGTTCATTCTAGAAGTGAAGTTGTGCTACATTACTATCAGGGACATAACAACAGGGGGTGTGGGGAGGTGCTGCACCCCCAATATTTTGCTTGTTGACATTTGCTGAAAATTGGCATTGCTTGCTCGAGGCTGTATTGCTGATGAGAATCAAGGAAAGTGCTATTAGTTGGCAAATTTGGCTCAAATGAAGTCTATTTCCTGGCAAATTGGGGCTGTGCACCACACCAAAAATTTCTTTAGCTTCAACCCTAGTTGCAGTCTCAGATTCAATTTTTTTTATTTATCCATAAAAGTTACAATACAAATTTGCAATACTGACAAAATTACACACCACAATACTACTAGAATGATACCCCCAGGAAGCAAATAACTATGACTAGCCTGGGGCCACTTGAACACAAAATTGAAAACTACAGTCGGTCTCAGCTCAGATGCCGCAAAATATGTTTGTGAAATGAAACAATTGGTGTTTTCTTTTTTGGATATTGTCCAGTCAAAGTCAATTCACAGATTGAAGAGATTTTTCACAATTTTGTTGGTAAACAGCCTCCTGAAACATATATACGAATTAATGATTTAGTTGCTGAAAATAGTGTTAGACAAAAATAAGAGAGAAAAATGAATTTTTGTGCTCACAAATTAAGGACATAAATCAAAACACCATACAATACTAGATGTTGTCGGTGGAATATGTTGAGATATTGTCATTGCTACACAACAGTGTTGTTGATCTGGTTGGCTGTTTGTTATTATAGCAGAAAAAACATGTCAACATGTCTCAGAGTAAGTACCAGACTGTGAAAGTGTGTTCTCTCCTACAACAATAGAGAAGGAGTGGTAATATATAACCCCATTTATATACCTCCAAGACATTGAGCTTTTCATATCTACATTTTCCCTTCTTTTGAATATGTTGCTAGCTAGCAGGTTAACTTATCTTGGAACCAATTGAGTAGTTCAAAGTATTGCATTGTTTCCATTGTGTCAGGGTGTTAACTAGCGTTCTCAGTAGCCTGTAACCGGCTACTTCCCAATTCATTGATTCCTCGAATTTCCCGAAATGAAAACACATTAATGGTAAACGCACGTTTTCTGCGTGGATCCCACCTCTCAAATGTTACAAAACAACCGACCGTCTCGTCAAAAATAACATTATGAATGCACAAATATAGCCTTTTTAGCATAGGAAAAGTCAAAATTTTCCGGGGCTCTGCCCCGGCCCCTCTGGTAGTTCTTCCGGCGCCCCCTCCGACTTTCGAACTGCACTGCGCAAGGGTCGCAAGGAGGTCGCGCTTCGCGCGCCTCGCGTAAATGTCCGTGAATTTCCCAAAATGGTATGACCGGCCGATGCGACCAAATCCTAGTTAACGCCCTGTGTGTGTCTGCTTTGCTGATTGAAATAGCTGATTGTTAGGCAGAGATTTAAAGGCAGAAGAAATTGATGTGTATTTTGCATGGCTAATCAGAAGAGTAGCTTAAAGAATTAATGCTGTTGTTTTCTCTTATTGTAGTAAAATACTGGAGAGATCAGTTCATGGAACTACCCAACACTCTGGGCCATCATTGGAAATATTGTGGAGTGTAATTACCTTCCGCTTGCAAGTGGTTGCTCAAAGCTTTCCACAGGTATTGCACAGGAAAGATTTGCTTTTCTTAATTTCGAATTCATCAAATCTGCTCGCTGAATTTGCTTGATTTTGTAAATGTACAATTTGATTGCAATTGTAGAACATGTAGCTTTAAATTGAGTTGTAGCTCTAGTCTGTCTTGCCTTCTATTGCCTGACATGTCTGCATATAACTTGAAATCCTCACTTCTAGTATGTTCTATGTTTCCATTATTTGTTATCTTTTTAGTTGCAAAGTTGCATTTAATTTTGGGACTTTTTGAAGGGGGCCTCTTGAAAGGAGCCGTTCGCATATATTATGTCACACATAGAGGGGTGGGGGGTAATTTACTTTTTGTGACAAAGTGTGACAAGGGGTGGGTGGGTTGTTTTTGGAATTTGATGTCAAATTTTTAAACAACTTGATATTTAGCACATTTGGCCTCAGAGTAGTAAGTCTGGCCCGTTTTTAGAACAATTTTGGCTCTACTTCTAAGAATATACTATAAGGTTCCAAATTCAAGTATATGAGTGATGGATCTTACATTTTTATATCATAGTAGAGTTCTTCAATACTTCCATATTTCATTGGAATGTTACACTTTTGTGTAATTCATTTTCAATGATCTATCTTAGGCAGCTGTTGATTTGACCTTTGCATTACTGAAGTCTTGCGGTTATATTAGACATGTGGTGCTGGAAAACATTAGTAGAGCATTGCTTAGATGTGTCGAAGTCACCGTTGAATCATTCGGTCTGGCAGAAGGGTATGTGTTCATTTCATTCCATTTCATTTCATTAATATATTTAAGGAAGGACACCCTTCAGCTATGAAGTTGATTTTCATGGGGCCCTCCACTTAACTACTTACAATAACTCGAAAAGCAATTGAAAAGGTAAAGATAAACATATAAACACTATAAAAGCCTAGTATAAGTAATTATTAAATTAAAAGAAAAGGTTAAAATCCAAATTAATTTTTTTTTATCTAAAAGAAGCCTTTGCTTATAAACTGAAAGGGAGAGCTCCTGTTTAACTTCACTTGCAAGGCTATTCCATAATATGGATCCTCGGTAAGAAAAGCTTTTTTGACCATTCGAAGTAGTGTTCATTGGAAGCCTCAGATCCATTGCAGTACTTCTCACGTCTCGTGAGCTGCAATCTGAGTTTCTTTGAAAGAGGTTGCATATATGTTGAGGAGCCTCATTATTTACAGACTTTGAGACTAACTGCTTCGACTTGAAAGAGATCAAATCAGCTATGATAATCCACCTTAATTTTTTTATAATGGGCTACTAGGGGGCATCAAAAGCTCTGTTTTTTAGGTATTCTAGCAGCCCTATTTTGCAGTTTTTGCAGCTGTAAAAGTGTACCCGAGCCACTGCATCCCCACACAGAGCAGCAATAAAGAAAGTGTGGTTCAATTATGCTTAGGTATAGTGATCTTAAAGAAGAGTCTGGAAGGAATTTCTTATCGTGCTTTAGAAGTCCCAGCGCCTTTGATACCTTAGAAGAGATTGCCTTGATTTGCACCTTCCAGTCAAGACTATTATCTACTTGTACTCCTAAGTGTTTAACATTTTGCACAACATCAAGGCCCTTTCCTCTTATACTTAAACAAAGATTATCCCCTGCAATCCTAGGTTTTTAATTCTTAGGTTTCGTGGAGATAAGCATCGACTGAGTTTTTGACACATTTAACGACAGCTCATTTCCTTGCATCCACTAACCCAGGCTTCTGAGATCATCATTTATGGTTTCATTACGTCGAGAGATGTCCTGGGATTGAAAGGTAAGGCTTATCTCATCGGTGTTCATGGAGACAGTGGAGGCCTTAGCAACTTTAGGAAGGTCATTTATATAAATTAGAAACAACAGTGGCCCTCTGCAAGACCCTTGTGGAACACCGACATCAATGTTGCTAATAGTAGTGTGTTGTTTGTAACACGAGTTTTATTGGCTGTTTAGCGACGCTTTAATGATGTCATTCTAACATCATTATCGAGCTACATGAAAAGACTTCGTTGATGTATATGTTTAGGAATAGACAATGTGAGGTGGTCACTGATCATTCTATTGTACGTTATATATAAGATAGACAAAAATAGACTTGTCTTCCGAAGAGACAGTACTACTGATGAAGATCTTAATCGAAACGTTTACTCAGAAGACAAGTGTATTTTTAGTTTTTTCTGTTTATGCTATTTATATATTTGTGGATAGCTCAGAATTAGTTTGCTGTAAACATACATACATACATGCATACATACATA
>OLMO02000302.1:13408905-13425248 GCA_900291935.2 Cassiopea xamachana
TAAGCATTTGATATTTAACTTTGAAATTTGTTTTTGTACAAACATGTCAAGTTCCAGTTTCTCTTCAATTAAGAATTATATCATCACTAATATCTGTAATCTCATACTTTATTCAATTTTTCTTTATATACTTTCACATGCAGTTAAATTTAAAATTGAAACAAATTCAATCTAGTCATGACCTGACAAGCTATGAGCAAGCTAGCAATATTGCTATTTTTAAAAAGACTAATTTCAGTTTCTTTGAGAGAGAAAGTTTAATTTCTTGCACTTCCTACCTCAGGCGACATTTCTCAAACCGAGGTTGCTTGGTGTTCTGGCCTTCTTTAATTTTGTGCTCATGTATGGTGATGTGGAGGAGAAGCAGCTTGCTTTGAAAAGCCTCGTTTCGCTTATGCAACTAATGGGACCCGTTCATGTTACAGTTGTACGTCTGAAAATAATGGCAATTCTACGACTTGGCATGAAGATCGAAGGAACCAAAATGGCGGAGCTTTGTTGCTCAGGCTGGGATTGTTTTGTCCGTAACGTCGATTTGAAAACGCTTGGTCCATTGTTAGGGCAGATACTTGTCACACTGTTTCCATTCCTGGAAAAGTTTGGAGACAAAGTTGCGGCCATTTTCAAGTTTCTTATTATTGAGAACAAGTAATAGAATTTTTCTTGATATTCTTCTTTTCTTCTATGTTCCTCCATTTCTTTACTGATTACTTTTTCTTTCTGATATCATATTTGTGCTTTTTTTCTCTACTCATTCTCTGTTATATTTTTTCTTTTGTATTGTTCTTTTTTGCATTTTTCTTTCTCTTTATACACGTTTTTTGTAAGAAATCCATAATTTTGCCTGAGCCTCAATTTTCTTAACTTTTCCTGAATGTGAGCCTGAGATTTTCTGAAAGTTTTCTTAACTTTTACTAAAGTATGACCAATATGGATTGCAATGTCGTTATTAATATTGTATACTTGAATTTGAATTCCACCTTTAACATTTTGAATGTAATACCTATGAAATATCCATTTTTGGCCCATAAAAACACTAAATTGTGGAAATTGATCCTCGTGGTTTTCTTAAGATTTTCTTGAGATTTTGACCATTTGAGCCTCATTTTCTTATAAACTTTTTTCTTATGAAAAAACGTGTATTCTGATTTTTCTGTATTAATTTTTTTGTTTATTATATGTTCTATTTTACAGTTTATTTTCAATTATTTATTCATTGATCAGACGTAAAAATACGACGATTGTTTTTAGTGTGCAAAAAGTATGGGAATCAAATAAATGGCGCTATGCAAGCATGGTCTTAAAATTTACTTTAAACGTTTCAAAACTATGAGCTGCTCTCTATTTTTCATTGATATTATTCTTGTTTTGAAAATATTTCAATGACGAGCAATGCTCAGAACAAATCTTGTTTTAATGAGCCTTATTCCAATTTCCTTTGAAGGTTTGCTATGTATTTTGCACATACTCCTTTTTACGTATCTTTTTTAGAAGCGTGATGAAAGAATTCTTCAAGGACATCTACTACATGCCCCAAAATCCTGTCCTTGCGGAGGTGAACGATGTTATCTATTCATCTCACATGATCATAAAATCAAAGCGAGATTTCCGCGATCAGTTGTCCCTTGCAACCGAGGGTGCTACGCATGAGAATGCCGATGTAAAAAAATATGCTTTGAAGAGGCTGGCAGATCTTCTGTCAGATCACCAGGTTTGAATCATCATGATTTCCAAGTTATTGTTGTTGTTTACTCTATTTAGAGTAGGCTGTTATTCCTAGCTTTTTTTAGCTAATCTAGGCCTACTATGCATGCCACATCCAGGCATGGGACCCCTAGTTTAACGTCCCTTCCGAAGGACGGCGGAGTGAGCTGTTATGGTCGTTCATCTGGAAGGTCGCCCATTCAGTTTCTGACCGTACACAGCCATGCTTAACTTCAATTAAGCTAATGGAAGTGGCTGAGCCGCTTGGCCACTCACCCCTTATTGCAAGTTTACTTACCCTTCTTATTACAAAAGAAAAACCACAGTTAATATTCCCAAATGTTAAATAATAGATATGATGATATGATGAAGTGTTATTCAATCAATAAATAATAGTTGAGAATTTAGTCAAATAGAGAATAACTGTAGGAGAAAAGACAAAAGTACACACTTATTATAGAATTTAAAAACAAAACTACACACTTATTATAGAATTTAAAGACAAAAGTACACACTTATTATAGAATTTAATAACAAAAGTACACACTTATTATAGAATTTAAAAACAAGAGTACACACATTTTTTAAGAATACGTAATTTTTTGCTGAGCCTCAATATTCTTAAATTTTTTCGGTTTTGAGCCTTAGATTATTCTTAAATTATTCTTAAATATCGAAGGTGTAACTGCGTCTGAAAATCAAAGGATTATATTCAAATCTTGAGCAGAATAACAAATATTGTATCGATAGTGAAAAAGTTAATCTACAGACAGTACTATAGCTTAAGTACACAAAAATTCTTAGTCTTGATGAAGCTTGAGCTTTGCATTTTTCCTAAATTATTTTTAAACTTTAGTGATTCTAGCCCCCTCCCCTGGCGCCGCCCTTGAGAGAGTTGAATGAGTTAGAATCTCCCACATTTTATTGCTCTATCTATTGCCAGCCAGTCTTTAGTTTTATTGTCAGTTATTTTTAGTTCAGGGTACTTTGCTTGTTTCCGTGATGATAAAAAAAGTTGCAACTAGTAGTATTTTATTGTCTTTAATAATTGTTATGTTCCTTTGCAGAATTATCTACTTGATTTCATTTTGTCGTCCGAAAGTGTGCATCCTGTTGTCATCAATCTATGCAACACGGTAGATCTTCAAAATTTTCAGTTGCAGCATTGTTATAACAATTATAACTGCAGCCAATCACTACATCATCCCAATCGACATAAAATGCCGTAGTCTCAGTTATCCATTTCCTTATTTATGCATTTATTTAACAATTATTAAACAAAGTTCTCCTTCATATACTAGTTTCGTTTAACATTCCCCCTTATCTGACACCCTCTAATGTTTGACCGATTCTTTTCTTTGCCAACTCCCCCCTCCATACTCCCATATTGCCAACCCTATTTTTAGAGAATTTCCAATTCCTTATAGTTAAATAACAGCTGCAAAGAAGCAGATGAAGATATGCGGAATCTTATTGGCATATGCCTTGGTCATCTTGGTGCAGTTGATCCAGGGAGGTTCGTTATCCAATTTTCATTGCCTGTTCTTTTCAGGTATATATTAGGATCGATAGGTTGATCTTGACAAGATCTGTCATTTGGATGTTTTTACATCAAAAGAGCTAGTTTTTTCTCCTCAAGGAAAAAGTCGTTATCTGGTCCACATTGTTGTTGTCCTTGAGCTCTGCATGCTATTACCAAAAAATGTTCTGAGATTGGAGACCATTTTGCCTTTTGCTTTGAGGGAAACGTAATTTTCCAATAAATTCGCAGAATGAAGACGACGAGAATAAGAGACATGGTTGCATTATTGACTTTTCCATTTACGACATTTCCAGAAATGTTTAGAGATTCACATGATATGTGACAAGTCCAGGAGTTTCGGATCCTAATTCCAGGGATCCATCATCAGTGTAATATACTATCACGAAATCAAAATTTATACGAAAGTAAATGATAAGCAAAATAAATATGGGAAACCTAGGGAAAACCAACTAAAGGGTAAATCAATGAACCACAACAATGGGAAGAGCAGACCATGAAATCCATGGTAAAATTCATAAAATCCATTTTGCTTTTGCTGTTATTAATCAGTACCCTGTTACTTTTGGTAAATAATTGTCGATGTACACGTCCATTTATATCTTTTTTAAAGCAGATTCAGTGATGTTGTCTCTCGTAGGTTGGAAATGTCAAGTGACAAGTCCAGTGGCGAATTTGTCATATATCAGGTTTGTTACATGCAATTGAAAGCGATTCTTAAAATCAACGAATATCAAATTTTTATGTCTATTAGTCAGTATCAATATTGAAGGCCTCTCCGGGGAAAAAACATAGCTTCATTTTGAGCGGGATTTGGGCGGGCGCGGACTATGGCCCGCGTCTCTGGTAAACGCCTGATATTCCTATTCAATATTGCTATTCATCTTCCAAGAGATATCGAAATGATTCTCAGGGTATTTCCTAAAGCCCTGTTTACACTACAAAAATGTTACCCAGTGTGAACACTTGTTCAGCCCGGGTAGAGTATAACCAGGTAAGATTCTTGTAGTGTAAACGCAAGCGTCCCCGGTTGGCCCGAGTAAACTCAACCCGCCTCCATAAGTGGGTTGAGTTTCGCCGGAGCTCAACCAAGGTAGGTTTGCGTTTACGCTACAAAACTCCTATATTTGTTAACTCTACCCAGGTTGAATCCGGGTTCACTTTTGGTTAAACAGGGCTTAAATCTATATTGAAAAGTGATTGTCCTGTCACAGTTTATATGTAATTCGACCGTTGATCAATGTTTTCACATACTATTTGTTAGGCATTTAGTGCTCTAGCTTTGAGTATTTGTATTACAAGAAATACTCTATACACTTAATTTTAATAAGAAACCTATTTATAAACAGCCTAGTACTAGACAGCCTAAAATTTAAGAAACTTTTAGAACTACAAGGAAAGAGCTAAGAAACTTCAAACAAATAGCACGTTGAAATCGTAAACTGGTTCAACGTAAAGCTGTACCAGAACAATGTGAATGGAATTTTTTGGTATTCAATCAAAAAGTCAAGCATATCTCTTTGGTACTGCTATGCTAACAATTAGTATCGCAATACACGTTTTTTTATAAGAGACCAGTCTATAAGCAACCCAGTACTAGTCAGCCGAAAATTAAAGAAACTTTTAAAACTGCAAGGAAAGAGCTAAGAAACTTTAGATAAATAGGACATTGAAGTCGTTACATGGCTCAACGTAATGCTCAACTAAAACAATGTGAATATGACATTGCTTTAGAATTTAACTTGCACTGAAGCAATTTGTTTGCTATCAGGCAATTAATTTGCTACATTAATGTACGCTTTAACTGTAATTTAGTTCTCTAAATTAAGAAAGTTTTAAGAAACATTTCGAACTAAAATGTGGCCAAAAATTAAGAAACTTTTAGTTCTAGGCTTGAGCTAGGATTCATATAAAAAGGTATAAAAACTTCATTTCATGATATGCGCTGTCCCTATTTCTAGAATGGCGTACACGACCAAGCCTTCGCAGTTGACATAATTAACGAGTTGTGTCGAGCTTTTCTAGCTGCTAGTGATACTAGAGCACAGGTAAAATGAACGGCAACACATTTTTAAAATGATTCTGATGCTTCTTACGATATTAATTCTTAATATTTTCGATTCTTGTCTCTGCAGAATTGTGCAAATATTGTTGGTAGTCAATTTTTATGTATGTTGTAAGAATTAGATAGATATTTTAAAGTCTTTTAAGGTTTATTTATTCTTTAATTTTATGTATTTTCTTAGTTTCATTCTTATCTGAAGTAAATTGATACTAGTATTAACAATAATACTAATTTTCCCTGATATTTTGATGATCGTAAGGGTCTCAAATTAATACTAGGGCGTGCGTAGTAAAGATGTCAGGAAATATTAGGTTGGATAGTAAGGATTTGTGATGTTTGTATATCAAATCTATATTTGAAAACTCAATTCATAAAGTCATTCTCATGATAAGAGGAAGCCGAAGGATGATATTTCATCAAGCTATACCATAGAAACAGAGGTGATGGGCGTGGTTGTGCCTAGAGCCCCCTTTAGTTTTTAGAAATCATCACTGCATAGAGATTTTGCTGACTTTTTCCATGCTTGCAATATTGCCGTATCACTTTTATTATACCATGGCAAAAAAGGTATTGAATACCTGTTTAAGAATATTCATACCTCCCAATTTTTGCTTTTGTTGCAGGACTGTTCGGCGTATGCAATACAGGAAGTTATTCAATTCTACGGCTGTTCGGATAAAAATACCAACAGGTATGAGTACGGGGTACCGGAGCGATAGTGGGGCACTGGAGCGATAGTAGGGCACTGGAGCGATAGTGGGATACCGGAGCGATAGTGGGGCACTGGAGCGATAATGGGGTACCGGAGCGATAGTGGGGAGCNAACAATAATACTAATTTTCCCTGATATTTTGATGATCGTAAGGGTCTCAAATTAATACTAGGGCGTGCGTAGTAAAGATGTCAGGATATATTAGGTTGGATAGTAAGGATTTGTGATGTATGTATATCAAATCCATATTTGAAAACTCAATTCATAAAGTCATTCTCATGATAAGAGGAAGCCGAAGGATGATATTTCATCAAGTTATACCATAGAAACAGAGGTGGTGGGCGTGGTTGTGCCTAGAGCCCCCTTTAGTTTTTAGAAATCATCACTGCATAGAGATTTTGCTGACTTTTTCCATGCTTGCAATATTGCCGTATCACTTTTATTATACCATGGCAACAAAGGTATTGAATACCTGTTTAAGAATCTTCATACTTCCCTATTATTGTTTTTGTTCCAGGACTGTTCGGCTTATGCAATACAGGAAGTTATTCAATTCTACGGCTGTTCGGATAAAAATACCAACAGGTATGAGTACGGGGTACCGGAGCGATAGTGGGGCACTGGAGCGATAGTAGGGCACTGGAGCGATAGTGGGATACCGGAGCGATAGTGGGGCACTGGAGCGATAATGGGGTATCGGAGCGATAGTGGGGAGCGATATTGGGGTACCGGAGCGATAATGGGGTACCGAAGCGATAGTGGGGTACCGGAGCGATAATGGGGTACCGGAGCGATAGTGGGCCACCGGAGCGACAGTGAGGAGCGATAGTGGTGTACCGGAGCGATAGTGGGGCAAAGGGGCCTACATGAACATAAAAGCACAACGGAGCATAGGCGATCAAAGGGAACTGAGGAATTCAGGGCTTCTCAAGCGCAAGAATTCTCTTTCTCAATCAAACATTGCTTATGTCATCAACGTATTAACTTTCGTTGTATTTTATTAGCTTAAAGCAAGAGGGGTATTGGCCCCCGCTCCTCCCCTTTAACTCTTTCGTTCCTGGCTATGGAGTCAATAGTGCCTTCAAAATCTTAAACACTCTTTTGCTTGCTTGTTGAAAGGTTGGTAATTCTGCTAGTTCTCGTTGAGGATGTCAAGGAATCTACTCTGGTGTCTCTAATACAAGGGGGTGATTCATTTGGGTCAATTTTTAATAAAAGGGGGTATTCATGTCTGCTAGTTTTCAATAAAAAGAGGGTTCTAATAGAAGGGGGTATGCCTTTCGGCAGCTTTCAATTGAAAAGGAGTGCTAAGAGAAGTTGGTTCATGCTGGTAAATTCTTTTGCCAAAAGATAATTTAATTTTCTGCGTGGTCTGATAATGATCGATTTGTAAAATTTAATAGAAGAGGGGTGTTAATAAACAACGAGGGGGGAAGGAAAATTCTCCTGAAAGTAATAGACGGGGGGCCCGTCTATTAGAGACACTAGAGTAATATTATGCGTGGGCCATGCACTGCCCCCTAACCAAGCAAAGTCAAATATGCCTTCTACGTATGCTCACATATTCCCTTACAGGGAGTGACCCCCTGCGCTTAAACTTCTAAGGATTCTTATCCCCTTTATAATTACTTTTGATTTCGATGTTGCATACTGAAAATTATTGTCTAACAACACTTCGCTTGCCTCTCTTAATGCAGCAGCAATTGTTTTTCAGCTTTGGGTACAAATTGTGGCAGCAGTTTCCCGAACAAACGCAAGAAGTGCTGAAACCTCATCTACACTCGAAGTAAATGCCACGTTTTTCTTTGGTTGCTAATTTTTGTTCAATTTTGGAAGAATGGTAACGACGAAAAACTTTGCGCATATTTTCCAGATCTTTAATTTGACATACCAGAAATTAAGAGCGAGGTAGCATAGTGGTTAGAGCGCATGCCTCCCATGCGGAAGGTCTACGGTTCGAGCCCGACTCGATGTCCTGACTGAACGCTCGCTCACTGTTCACCTAGCAGCAAGTGGGTAGCCAGTGGGAACACTGGGGAGATAAAAGCGGCGAGGAAAGGAACTGGCCACCCTACCTCATGCCGATGGCCCAGGATAAGTGTCCTCTCAAACAGGCGCTACCCTACGTACGAAAGTATACGGGACTATCTTTACCTTTTACCAGAAATTAAGACATATCCATACTACCATTTTAAGACATGTCCATACTACCGTTTTAATTCGACATTTCCATTTTTGACATAAACGTTAGAACGCTTCGAGACAACACGTCCCATCATCAGCTAAATTAATATGAATAACTGGGGCTTTTATAGATCAAGGAGAAAACAAGCGAGTGGGAAAAACAAGAGAGGAATCAGGGCAAATTAAGCAGATATGTAAGGGAAATATCTGCCAAAAGTACTTGGAACGCCCATACAGTTTTGATAATTTTCTACCCCGTCCTGTTTCCGAGGCATTAACGAGAATGGAAGCCCCTTTCCCCCCCGTATGCTGAATCAGTAGCCAGGGACCTTTGTTATTTAGAAAAGCATCACTTATCCCAATCGTGCTAGTCATATGCAAACAACATTGTTTTAAGGGGGGAGGGGGTTTCTTTTAAGGGGGAGGGGGTTTGTTTTAGGGGGGAGGGGGTTTGTTTTAAGGGGGAGGGGGTTTGTAGTTCGTTCATAGCACAAATCAAAGGAAGTGTTCTAAGACTTTGCCAGACATTATTGGTGCCAGACATTGTAGGTGCCAGACATATTTTTCTCTGTTTTATTTGCGATTTTAAATCTAGATTTTCTAATAGTTGCTGTTTGTTTTACAGGTATAGGCATTCAAGCTCTGATAATTGGGCTAGCCTTCCAAAGCCCATATTCGGGAGCCAAAAAGGGAAGACTTTTAAAGAATGGGTATGCACTTGGGTTGGCTTCCTTATATCAAAAGTAAGTATGTTATTTACACACTTGCAATTATACTTCAAATATTGAAATAAACCAGCCAGAGGATTCCATTAGTTACATTTTCCATATCATTTTCAGAGCCAATCACAGAAGGATTCCCCATTACTGCGTCCATGCACCTCCATCGTCAAGGTATGGAATCTGTTTTGACCATTGCCGTTCAGCTTCTTGTAGGCTACTTGAAGTATAATCTGCATTATTTTCTTCATCGATCTGTCATTCTATGGCCCAGTTTCCGCGTATCCTTTACTGTCTATCCGATGCTCCACACGGTGTGGAGTATGAGGACAGAAATTGCTGAGTACACGTTTTTGTATAAGAAACAAACTCTCTGGCTTCGGCCTGGGTGTTTCTTAATATTTCATCAACTCCAGCCGTAAATGTTTTTTAAATGTGTATTAAATTTGAAGACTTCCAATAACAATAACAACCCAGATTAGGCAAGTGTGATGCGAGAGAAAGAATGCTCAAGATTTTTGAGGCATGTAATAGATTTTCATTCTATTTTCTTGCTAGTTCGATCAAAAATTTACTAGTAAGAGTAGTTTTTGCAAATTATTACTTGAAACTCAGCCTGCCTATGTTTCTTAAATGTTTCTTTATTTTGCCTAATTTCAGCCTCATGTTTCTTCTAGAAAATAAACGTGTATGCTGTCTATCTTTATCTTATGAAAAGTCTCATTATGAAATAGGAAGCTACCTAAAAAATAAATTCTACGGCAAGACTTTCTATGTGAGAATCAGTGGCAGTAATAACGCATATGGTTGCCGACATTGTGCAGGCACAGCCGTGTTTTGGATGTCATGGCTGTGTTAGGGAAGTATAGTAGACAAGTATATAAGATGAAAATGTCATTGGGGAGACCTTGTGTACGAAGTTTTCATAGCTTTAGAGAATCGCTACCCAGAGATTTTGGAAGCATTAGTTGTTAGAGATTTACAGGAATCAAAAGTTGATTCTCCGTTTCTTTACTTATCTTGTTCTCCTCAATCTCTTACAGCATGATTTGAAAACAGCAATTTTTATTCTTCCCCATGCTGCATTCTTTGCACTAATGGAGGGCGAGGCAGTCGTTCAAGAGGTATGCATCCTTTTGAAAGTAATTATCACTCTTTTGTTTGAAAGATCAATAATTTTTATTAATTGGTCACTTGGACATGTTCTATGTCGCATGGTGGAAGACAGTCATGATGTCAATGGCTCATTTCAGTTTTTTATTGTGTAAGGATACTACCTGCTATTATAAATACTCTCTAGTTGGACGATTTGATCAATCAGTAGTCGAACTTAAAAGTAGCTTTTTTTCTCACTACTTTTCTTGGTTTTGCATTTTCTGACTGCAGTTTCCTTTCTGCAGCCAATGCGTATTATTTCCACAACTCTAACGCACCAGTGAGTAGTCATACTTCTCTCCTTAGATGATTTCAGAACTTGATGCTGTCTTTCAAGCAGTTTTAAAGAAGGGTGAAGGTTTGTTGTTACAATGGTGTTTAGCACTCTGTATAGAATCCATGCACAGTGTACTGAACCACATATACTATATTTGCAGAGTGTTTCGATTTGCCCCTAGGATGGAGCCTTTGCAATGTTCTATGTTTGCCCTATGGTTAATATAGATACAGAATAGATAACTCTATTTCAGCTCTCTATTCTGTGATATAGATGTTTGTAGGGATCTAGGTATTGGCAGGAAATCGCAGTTTTTTCTAGGGCGGCAAGTGAGAATAACGATGAAACTTTAAGCGCTGTAGTAGATTTTAAATTATATCAAATTTCATAATATCGATGTAAATCACAATTCATCCCCATCAGTCATATGTTCATCTATCTCTCTTTTAATCTCTCACGTAGTTGCTACGAGGAGTTTTTTCCTTGCTGATTAGCTGTTGACCCCACAGTTTAGATTCAGCATACTTTGCTTTATGCTGATAACGTAGCCTGTACCAAGACTCGACTGGTTCACTTGAAAGCAGATAAGTGGAATGGAATTCAAAATCGTTTTGAATTCAACTCAACTTATCTGCTTTAAAGTAAACCAGTCGAGTCTGTAAACAGACTATGACAATGGGGTTTGGTAATTTCTCTGAAGGGTCACATATATCCAATTTCACATAAATATATTTTCATGATTGGGGTGATTTTGCACTTAATTAACATGATTTTCGACCAATAGATTTTAATTCAGCTTGGTTATCTTGAATTTTAAATAATTTGTGATTGAGTAAAATTTTCTTCCTTTTCTTTATTCTATACTTCCATATTCGAATACACGTTTTTTCATTTTATAATGAAGTTTTTCTTCGAACCAGTACTGAAATGTTCTTCACCTCTTCACGATTTTAGTATTAAAATTTTCTTAAGGCTTTCTTAGCAAGAATTTTGAGTTGCAATGTTTTGCGCATGCACATCAGTGGAAAATGATTAAGTGTACACCTGAAATGATGATAAGTCTTAGTAAATAGAAGAAGTTAAACTGATAGAAGACAGGCAACATGACGTACATGAGATGCATAGATAAATCGACTTTTACATCCATATGCATTAGTAAACTTTCATAGATCTCAATAGATCTCAATAGTCTAGTACTGAACTTTCTTAATTTTTTGAGCTGTCGAAAACTCCTCTCATGTGCTAAATAAACATCCCTCCTCCCGCTTATTAATTTTTCGATATTTTTCTAAGCCCCGGACCTTATTAGGACCTCCCGTTTATTAATTTTAAGGAAATTTACTTTTTTATGAACCCCTCCTTTCCTTTCTTTGTTAGTACTATGCACACCCACCATTCACGGCAAAATAGGATGCTTCTGTATATCTTGTAGCTCTATGCTTTACGACAACTTGATTTTATTCTTTCCATCATTTTATAATCATTTAAAGCCATTTCTCAAATTCCGACCTCTACGTTTATTTTGACCCCCGTTTATTAAATTTCGGAATTTTTTCCGACCCCCCTGTTTATTAGGACCCCCCGTTTATTTGGCACTTTAGAGTACTTTTTTATAAACTATTTTCTTGTAGATAAAAAACTTGTAGTATGTTTATCTCTGCAAAGCTATCTTGCTGTCCCTTCATAGGTTTTATCAAATCTCAATGATGAATTGCTCTCTTGATTTGAACCTGTGCTTTCTCCCTCGAAGGTTTTTCTACGACCAGTGCTCAAATTGTCTTTTCTTTGTTGGATTACTTTCACTTATGGACTCAAACTGCACAACAGCTTCGATTTAAACACGATGGGCAGAACTGTCCAGGTAGGAAGATATTTTTGATGGCTTTATCGTTGAAAAGGATGGGTTTTTATCTACCTCCTTTGTTGAGGCATTGCTTGCTATAGGTTGCCATTGCAACCTATAGCATGCAATGTCTCAACAAAGGAGGGGCACATATTGCTTTAGACCAATCAGCNCAGACTTACTTACAAACAATTTTTTGCCAATTAGGTGCTTCTATTTTGGTGTTCTTTCTCCATGTCACCACTTAGAATGGAGATGCTCTGGAAAACATAGTAACTTACACTGTCCGGGATAAGCTGTAGGCTCAATGAAGTGAATTTTTCATCTACCCTTCCTGGATCCATTTCTGGGTCATTCCATGCCAAGTGGTCCAGGGGTCCCACGTACACCATCTCAGATCTTCCTGAAACTCTCTGAGAATGTTAATATATCCGAGCTAGGATCATCCTGAAAATTTCAGCTCGATATCTATTGAATATAACAGTCCAGAGTTCCATCATTTCCAAGCTGTTTCCAAATAGTTTGTTGGTACTACAGAACTTTACCACAGCACGAAAAAGCGGCAACATTCTTTTCGCATACTGAAAGCTTTTTTTCGTCCGACACTCATCAGAGTATGAAAACGTGGGATAATGACCTAAAGGATAGACGGACCTGCAAGAGGGTAATCCTTTGTGATGACTCAACGCAGGAGAAACGTTAATGAGAAGAGAAAAGAAGCTAAATTGCTAAATACCGTTTATTAGAATTTAGTTTATTTTCTGTAGCATTTAGTTGTGTTGTCTATTGTTACGTCATTCCCAGCTCAATGATTAGATTCAAGTTTGATCAATTTGCATGTTGTATTCATTCATATTTGCTTATTTCAAGGNGTTCATACTGAACCTGGAGGACCTGGAAGTTAGGCCGTTTTACGAAAAGTCAGAGGAAACTCTGAATTGTCGGGATTTTCTATAATATTTATTTGTGTCAAGCAAAAGTCAGGAAAGCAAATTATTTAGTCCACACATCATTTTTATTAATTCACATATGGCTTTTCGCAAGTTGGTCGCTCCATACGTTGTCAGTAAATGTGAACTTTATCACTTTTCATAGTGATATAGCAAGCATAAGTAGATTACCTATCTATTAGGGTTCCATTTTCTTTTTGTAATACGTTAAATTTGGGCAGGGAAAAATAGGTGTTTTTGACTATCAGTTGAGGATATGTCAGGAAATAGTCAGTGAATTTTGAATCGCGTATTTGGTACGAATCCTGTTTTTTGCTTTCAGCCGTTTTCAGTGAAGAAATTGAGTCAAAGGTTCAATCATTTCTCGGTGCTATTTCAAAGGTAGCGATTTTCTCTTAGTTCCAGAATCACTTTCAGATTCATTAATATCATTGACGATAATGTGTTAAATTTTCGTTTAAAATCTTGAAAATGTCCTGCAAATTATCGCTTTCGTATGTAAGATGGTACATATGTTTCACAGCCTAAACTCTCTAGCATTGAGAAGTGTGCTTTCTATCTTCCTCTACTGAGGTGGGATCGCTTATTTTACTGCATTTTTATATATTAGAGTTGATGTATTCATTGAATGGCTTGTTTCATGGCTAATGCTCTTTGTATGCTAACACATATTCCATTGACGTGAGATGTGCTTTATTTTTTCCGTGTTACACAATTTTTTGTACGTAGTAATATATTGGTATTATTAGTTGTTTAAGAAGCTATTCATTGTTTGCAGAGTGGTTGGTACCGAAGAGAAATTAGTTTGGTGAAAGAAATTTTTTTATAAATTAGGGCTTTGTCCATACTTTGTAATACAACTTCAGAGTTGGGTAAGATGATTTTCTCTACAAGAAACCATTTCTCTTCGGTACCAATCTCTCTGTAAATAATGAACGATCCCTCATCCCAAGGAATAGTCATGATATCCTACTCTCCCTAGGTCATCGTAACCATAAGCGTTGGAGGCTGGTGGGCAGGGGGCTGCAGCCCCCCCCCAAGTTGGGCAGAAATCCGTTTCACTCGGGCACATTTTCTGACAGAACAATAGGAAATTAGGGCAACTTTTCTGCCTTCTCTCCAGCTCTATTTGATATTTCGGGCAGAAAATTTGCAGCCCTCCTAAATTCGACGTCCTATAACGCCCATGATCGTAACATAGTAGTTTGCAGGCCGTCTTAGGGTATATGTTGTTGTTGCTGTTGTTGTAAGTTTCATATTGCGCTGAGTAGAAAAGGATGTTGTTTGTCAATTTAACATTTGTGGGTAAATCACTTCCAGCCATTATAATTGTAAGTAAGTGATCGACGTTGGCGAGAGCAAGGGAATCTTGGTAGAAGGGAGAACTACGATTATAGAAAAGCTACCACCATGCAGAATTCGACAGCCTACCGTGTTTGAAACATGGCTTCCCATTGCATCTTTACCTTGCTAGCGTATAACTTCATCGGCATTTGGTTTTGATGTTATGCTGGAAAATTATGTAAAAGTTTTGTCCTGAAGTTGGTAGCAACTTTGCCACCCCAATAATTATCTTGTACAGCATCAAGTGAACTTGAATTTATTATAGAAACTATTGGCTGAAGTTGCATTTTGTTGCAAAGCAGCTCCAAGAGCGTTGATGTATTTGGAGTCGTATATTGAAAATGATGATGGAAGGCTGCAGAATAACCTTGAAATGTTGCAGAGAATCTACTATGCAATTGATGAGCCTGATGGTATTAGTGGCATTGCTGCCGTGAGAAAGGGTGATGTTTCTTTGAAAGAGCAGATTTTGGAACATGAGAGTTCAGGTTAGGCCTCTTGTTTTTCATCGAATTCGTTCATTCACTTGACTCACGTCATTCACTGATCATGTGAACATCAAAAAGACTAAGGTCAGAAATATGGATCAGGCAGTGTGAAGGAGACTGTTTGCTTCCATGTGATATACTTTGATACACGTTTTTTTTATATGAAGCAAATTTTCTGCGTTCGGCCTGGATGTTTCTTAATATTTCGTCAGACCCAGCCTTAAATGTTTTTTTACTGTTTCTCAAAACATTAGAACTTCAAATAAAAATTGAAACTCAGATTAGTTCACTGTTAGAAATAAGTCTTTCACCTTGACAGAATTTAAGAGGAAAGTAAAAAAACCATCAATCCAGCAATTGCAACTGTAGTTTGTGCAAGCTTTACGAAAATAATCTCGGATTTTTATAGAACGATATGTAAATAGTTTTATTCAGTTTTAACTTTTGTTAGATGGTAGGCCTTAAATTAGCTATCTTTATTATGGTAACCTTAAGTAAATAAATTATATTATTATTCTATATGCAAGGAAATAGGATGCTCAGGTTTTGTGAGGCATGTAATGAATGTTCATTCTATGTTGTTGCTACTCTGATAAACAATTTACTAGTACAAACAGTTTTTGGAAGTTATTATTTGAAACTCAGCCTGCCTATGTTTCTTAAATCTTTCTCAATTTTTGCCTAATTTCAGCCTCATGTTTCTTATAGACATGTTTCTTGTAAAAAAAACGTGTATTTCATGTTTCAGGCATGGTCAAATAAAAAGTCGTCAATGATATTTCCCAGACTATTGATTATTTCTAGTTCATTTCTACTTGCTCAAGTTGACCCCCAATAATTTGAGCCTCTCGCTAATTTGAACGATTTTTGGTCCCCTAGCCAAACATTTTCAGAAATTTTTTTACTCTTTACTTAATTGGCTCCATTGAATTAATTGGCTCCATACCTAAGACATTAGTTCCATACATCTAATTCAACCTTCAGGGCGATTGAGAGACGCAGCTGCTTGTTACGAGAGGGCAATCCAACAAGAACCTAATAAAGTAACCCACCATCAGGTAATGATCCATTGTATTTTTTAAATTGTGACCAACTGACGCACCCACATGATAGGAAAGCATAGATAACGATTTGAGAGTGTCGTAGAGAGTTATCTTTTGCAAAACGTGTGAGTAAGTAGACGCGATTTGAATTTTTTGTCGATAGTTTTCTAATGTGGTATCTCATGTGATACAGTAATAATATAATGCTACAATGCTACAAAGGATAAGTAAAAGGGTATTAGTAGATAGTAGTAGTTAGTAGGTTAGAAGAAAATAATAATAAAAATAATGATGACCCATTGCATTTTTTAAATTGTGA
>OLMO02000302.1:13441202-13456003 GCA_900291935.2 Cassiopea xamachana
TTGTGTATTTATATATATATATATATATATATATATATATATATATATATATATATATTTATATTAGTTAATAGTACTATATTGCTGTTGGTGTCTGTAGCATTTCATAACTGTATGTTACTTTTTCTTTGTATGTAATCCCTTTTACTTTATCTTACTTTATCTTTATCTTCATTATCCTTTCACATTACTACACATGAACTGTGAAGTGCATTTGACTACTTCTATTTGTCAATTGCTAAAAGTGACTAAGTTTTTTTCTAATTTTTATGAAACCATTAATGTTATCTTTTGATTTCTGAATATTGTTCTAATGTAGCTCCAATGTTGTTCCAATTTTGCTCCAATGTTGTTCCAATGTTGCTCCAATATTGCTCCAGCGTTGCTTCAATTTCTAGGGACTTTGTCCAATTCGTAATTCGACATTATGCTTCTTCGTTGCAATATGGGTGTAAATACATCTACCAGTCAATGCCAACTCTTTTGACACTTTGGCTGGATTTCGGTTTCAAAGCATACAATGTGGAACAAGGTGAAGTATCTGCAAAGCTCTAACTTATACTTATTTCTACAATGATGCACAGTCTTTAGATCCAGAAACGATTGTAGTTTTCTTATCACAACGCACTTGATCTCATACTTTGTTGGTTCACATACTCAAATTTATTCCCTACTCTGTTCGCCTTGAGTTACATCAACGCTGGTTTAACAGAAAACTATCTTGTGCCGTAGCTTGCTTCAGCCTATAATTTGCTTTTGCATTTGATGGGCCTTGGCCGCAAGTTGTCTGTTGCATTTGTGCGAAAGAAGATCTTGCTTTAAGAACACTTCATCTCCTTTGTCTTGTGTTTCATTCGGTTTTTAAGAGCTTTTGACTAGTATGAAGAAGAGCAATGGTGGTTTTTATTTCATGACTGAATACGAGGCTACAGGAATGATACTCACCGGTGGCATATTCTGCATGACCTTACGTGATTCTTGATTTATTTGATTTTAAACACATCTGTAAAGCCTAGCGCACACAGCACGATTTTCGTCGCTGAGGACGAAGATTTTTGTCGCTGGTGACGAAAACTTACTGTGTGCGGGAAACACATATAAACGGTTTTTGTCACTGACGACGATCTTCAATATCAAATATGCTAGAAATTCTTTTTCGTCGCTGACGACAGAAGACAAGATCTCTGTTGCCAGCGACAACAATCGTGCTGTGTGCGCTAGGCTTAAAGCAACTAGGAACCCATTGTTCATGCACAGCTTATTTCAAGATTTTTTATACATCGATTTGCAAGTTCAAGCCTAAAGCTTTTTATGTAGCAATTAGTTGCCTAGATTTGTTGATAACTGGGTGCCTCTTTTTTAGATAAGGATTCTACGCATTCAAAGAAAACAGTGTTCAGGGAAAGACTTAGTACACTTAATGAAGTATGTAATTGTTCGAAGTATCTACTACAGCAGAATACTTACTTAAGTGATTAACTGTCATGTCAGACAATTACTCCAGTTATCAATCACTTAATCAATCAATCATTCAATCGATCGACTGATTAATCACTCTATCAATAGATGAAGAAGAAACCCATGCATTGATGCATATGTCAATAAAGCTGTTTTCATCAGTGCTGCAAATACTCTAATTTGTTGCTCTAATTTGTTCTTTATTTTCATCTTCAGACCATCAAGAACTTCTCAAGAAAATTACCTGCATATCAGTTTCTTACCGCATTTTCACAGATTATTTCGCGTATTTGTCATCCTTCTCCATCAGTATGGGAAATTCTAGAGGTAGTGTTCTTGTATTTATTATACTATTATTTAAAGTTAAAAGGAAAGCTATTGATTCCTTGAAATTAACCAGATTTGCTTGAGACTCGATCGTTATCGTGGAGTTTCTCTCCGTAATTCCTTTTCAAGTAAGCTGTACTAAGGTTTGACAATACTGTAAATATGAAAGTGTTGATATAAGTCAAAAAAGGCAACCAGTGGTTCCAAAATTCTGATATATAGCCAAATTGTGCTTTAGAAGTTGAGGAGCACTAGCAAGATCTTAAACACTAATCAAAGTTTGTTCAATCTAGTATTGAAAAATCTATTTCAATGTTTTTGATTCTGTGAGCTCTTCTTTCAAGGACATTATATCAAGAATATTTTTGGCGTATAAAGACCAAGCTTTTTGGACAATAGTTGCTGTTTCGAAGGTAGCGTTTTTTGTCTTGCCTTCTACCGGAGTGATGGCCTAGTGGTAGAGCGTCTGCCTCACAACCGGTAGGTCGTGGGTTCGAGCCCTGGCCGAGTCATACCAAAGACTTTTAAAATGGTACTCACTGCCTTCTCATCTGGCGCTCGACATATGAGAATGGAGTGGGAAAGTTAAACTCGCGGAGCTACCAGTGGACCAGCCCCCCGCTGTAGCTTTCACTGCATTCGCAAACGCGTGGCCTAGGACTATAGAAACAGAGATAGGCGCCGCCCTATGCGCCATTGAGCGCGGGAAAGGACTTTGAGTTCATTTGGCCTTTTAGGGCAGTATGATAGCATACACATCCAGTAGTCTAGCTTTTATGAATTTCAGAGCTCAAATTCGTCTCTGGCTACCCTCAAAATGCACTCGAATCTCTTGTAAAATGTCATTCCCTTCCCATCCCAGTTATCTTAATTAATGGTTATTCAATCTGTTTTTACATCTTCAGTCTTCGTTCAGTATGCGGATGGAAAGATGCAGTCAAATTTTCAGTAATGTGTGGTATGTTGCTATCTATAGGAATATCTAATCATGACAAGATCTGAGTAAAAGTTTTTTAAGCCATTATAGATTTCACATAAGCATTTATCACTCTATTTTAGAGTTTGAAATGTAAATAGAAATTTTTGATATTTTGCTCTTTAATTGCGAGTTGCAAAAGTAGCATTTTCCCTTACTATTCGTTTTGAAGGTTTCATATGCTCAAGCTATCAACTATCTTGTATTCTGTATGATTTTTCTCAAACTTTTGCAATCTTAAATTTGGATAAGTGCAACATTCTAGCAATTGGGCTTGGATTTCTCACTTTATATCTTAGAAGAGAAGAACTTCAACTCGCGTGTTTTTCTGAGTGAGTGTGACATGCCAAACTTGGAAACAAATTTGCAATTTTCTGACGAGGAAGGAGCACTCATGTTTGCTATACAGTCTATTATCAACTTCTATCTTGTGATATTTATTATCAACTTCTATCTTCTATCTCCCTACAAGAATTTCATTTCACTGTCAATTTTCTTCTTTTCAGCTCAATGAACAAAAATATGCGGCAATTTATTGAGGTAGGTGGATTTTTAGGTTGCTTTTCTTATTTAACGACTTGATTTTTGTTTTTCATTTACAGTTATTCCCGTCTTTTAATTCTTTTGGATAGTAGTCTGATTAATTCTCAAAAATAAAGCTATTCCGCTTTTGATAATGTTGGTGCTACTGGCGGAATGTAAAAAGTTTAGAATATTTATATAATATGTGCAGAATACACATATTGTATTTTATAGCAAAACTGAGAACTGCATATATATGAGTGTTGACAGTAGATTTTGTTGCTTGAAACATGTGAACTTTAATGAATTTTGTTAGCATGGCTTGAGACTCAAAGATCGTCTTCTTGAAGTCTGCAATAAACCTTGTCGGAAGGAAACAAAATTGACCATGTCTGGAGATTTTGCTTCTTTGAGACGACTGCTTTGTGACAAGTATGATATCCAAATTTTTTTATTTTTAATTTGCATGCTATAAATATCATGCAATACTTATGCTAACTTTTTAATGCTTATTATCGTATTCATCAGAATATTTTGTGAACGAGAAGAGACGACAGTATCACAGAATCAGTTCAGTTCATATAATTTAAATTCCAGCATACAATTTACAGTTCTAAGTATACAAAAAATTAATAAACTACACAATATATATAGATATAATATATATATATATATATATATATATATATATATATATATATATATAATTTAGATATATATATATTTATATATATATACTACATAAATTAATACAGTATTACAGAAAACTAATACAACATACAAACACAAGGAGAGACTAAATAAATATATGTAGGGAATTACTTAGAGGAAGAGCTCTCTCAGTAGGTAAACTAATCGAGGAGAGAATATGTTGACTATTCGTCTTTGCATTTCTTCTTCAGTCCCCCGTCCTCCGTGATTCATGTCGATCATTCCCTGAATCAATTCATTTGTTACCCATTTACCTTTAATAAATCAATTTTGCCGTTTTTATGTAGGGTAATTCGGGGCAAAATGAGACGCTTAAGCAAATATTCTACTCTTGCTCACCCAGGAACAGGTGAATGAAAGAAAACAGTATTTAAAATTTTCTTTAGCATATGAAATATACAACAGCAAAAGCAATCTCTCCCTAGAATTTTCATTACTTTAAAATTTTACACATTCTTTGAAGCGAGTCTATTGTCTCATTTTGCCCCACACGTGGCACTGCATAAATTCATAAATCGAGACACTTCAACGACTGAAAAGCTGAAAGAGAGAGTTTATTTTTCGTGCCATAGACTGAGCTGACTTATTTCTCCTTTGGACAAACCGAAGATTCAGCATGAAACAAGAAATCTCGCGTTTTGCCCCGTGTCTCATTTTGCTTCGAATCACCCTACTTGATGTTCCATTAAGAGTCATTCTATTGTTTCTCGTTTTAGGAATTTCTGTCCAATAGTCATCCCTTTACAGTCAACAATGACAGTTATCCTACCATCAGGCCAGGGTGCTCAGTCAAACTATAATCCTTTTCCCGATGCTCTGCCTACGTTTGCTGGCATTGATGAAACGGTAACTGGGGAATTGTTTATGCTATATCTACATTATATACAACTTGAAGGATTCTAGCGAAGAGGAACTATTTATTATGAAATTTATTATCAATATTTGAAATTATTCTCTAGTATCTCATTTAAAATTTACATAGTAACAAAGAACAAGGGCGTGTCTTGACATTTTTAGTGGGGGAGAGTATGCGGAAGGAAATTTGCCGACGAATGTGATTATTGGTATTTTAGCTACAATCTGCACATTTACCGAGCATTTACTGAAGTAGCGAGGTGGTATTGCTCTCCCACACCCCCGATAAATGCACCCTTGTCAACAAGGTGATATTCGATTTTACGATGTTAGCACAACTATGTAAAAATTACGACAAAGTATCGGCTCAACCACATTTTAAGGCTTTGATACCTTTTTTATTTCGATTTGATGTTTGCTGAACATACTTGGATATGGCTTAGTTTAGCATACTGCGATACATACTTTCACTATCATCTGCTTTTATTGCAGATCGATGTTTTGCGCTCCTTGCAAAAACCAAAGAAAATTGTAATACTTGGAAGTGATGGTGGCAGATACCCAATGATGTGCAAACCAAAGGTATTAAACTAATGCTTCTCTTCATACTGTGTTGCATCTTTTGTCCCTATTTTAGACACATGCGATCGTACGTTCTCATTTCCATACACGAGCAAAAGCTACAGCACGAACGAAAGATCGCCCTTGCCAATAGCACCGTAAAATAATGCTTCTCTTCATGCTGTGTTGCACTGCTTTGTCCCTATTGTAGACACGTGCGATCGCACGTTCCCATTTCCACACACGAGCAAAAGCTACAGCACGAACGAAAGATCGCCCTTGCCAATAGCACCGTAAAATAATGCTTCTCTTCATGCTGTGTTGCACTGCTTTGTCCCTATTGTGGACACGTGCGATCGCACGTTCGCATTTCCATACACGAGCAAAAGCTACGGCATGAGCGAAAGATCGCCCTTGCCAATAGCACCGTTAGCCTTGCAATCGCTCTTGTCAAACTAGGAATTGCAAAATATTCATCTTTGATACTGGGAACTTGTATCGCAAGTGCAACTCCAGATGATTCAGAGCTTTTGCTTGTGCACAAACGAGTGCGAATATGATTTGATACGCGTGCAAGATTTTCTTCAGGACATGGACTGATCGTATATCCATTCTCTTATATCGTTTTTTTATTATTCTGTTTCTATACCACATATTTTGATATTTTGTACATTATTTAGCTGTTAGCATGCTTCTACCTAAATTGCAAAATGTGATACTTCAATTGTACATTGTTGATTTTATGACGTTGTTTTCAGGATGATCTTCGCAAGGATTGCAGATTGATGGAATTCAATTCACTTGTGAACAAGGTAAATGTATTTACCACCTTAACTAGCAAACCGAACTCGCGGGTGATTCCTTATTATGAACATTCCCCTGTGTATTCATCCACAAAGCACTAAAAAAGCTTGAAAATTAAAATGCTTTTCAACTAAAGTTGCTCTTTCTCTAGAACAGTGGTTTTCTACCGTGGTTCCCCGGAACCCTAGGGTTCCGCCAGAAGTTATACAAATGGTACGATCGACAGTATATTTTATCTCTCCTGTGTGGATACGTGAACAGGTGTTCCTCTAGCTACTGGAATGCATCCTTGGGGCTCCGTTCCACCGAAAAAGTTGAAAACCACTGCTCAAAACAAACTGTTCTACTTTCAGTTACCATTTCAACGTATCTTGTTCAAGCATGATTTATCCATAGCAGGGCTCCTTCAACCGCACTCTATATTCCCTTAGATATGTACTACATGTCATGTTCCAGAAGAAGTAGAACGAAATACTGCTGATGGTTTACTATCATTTTCTAGCTACTGCTTAAAGACCCCGAATGCAGAAGGCGACAGCTCCATATAAGGACATATGTACGTAGCAACAGTTTTCCTGTCAATGTGATCCATATCTACGTCATATTGTCATGTTTCTCTTCACGCACACATATGTACACGTGCGAGAACAGGCATATTTGTGAGAAGGCCCGCACTTGCACGCAGATATAGACACGCATATGCACACACATCCACATTAATGCATAAAAGAAAGACATTGGTGAAATTTATGGATGAGAAATAGTTCTTTTTTTATCAATGATTATAGCATACTCTCCTACTTTTCGTGATGTAGGCTGTCATTCCTCTCAGTGAAGAGTGTGGCTTGCTTGAATGGGTGTCAAATACTACTGGTTTGCGACAGATCACTGACAACCTCTTAAAGTATGTCCACCACTATTGACTTGTCTTACTTCAAAGATATTTTGAATTCCCTTATGTTTCCAATTATTTCTGTTTCGATGATCTTGTTAATCTTGCAACGTAGTTTAGGGCACCTCAGTTCAGGGACTAAGGACACCCAATCAGAAGGGATTCCAAATATGTGAGGAAAATCAATAGGCAACATGCAAAGCTTCATTTTGATTTTTTATAGTGAGGAAGGTTGTACGTAAGAAGCGACTGCAGTAGAAAGGCTTGAATTTCTTCTTGACTCTGCCATCTGGAAATGTATTTCCAATTTTTCACTTCTCTATTTCTTTCTAGTAACAATTTGCTTTAGTTTGTATCCGATTCTTGAGCTTCTCGTCAGTTTTTTACATTTTTACCCTTTCGTCCTTTTCCTTCTTAGAGAGAAAGGACACACCATCAAAACCGTCGAATTGAAACGATTATACAATATAATGAACAGCTCAGATATCAAGTAAGCGGCACAAGATAGAATTTGGAACTGATATGCAAAATGATAGTGACCTCTTCATATTTCTTTCTGCCCTGAGGCCTGTTAATTGTATAGTAGATTCAGTGATCTGCAGTCGCCAAATCTCGGAATTTTGTTGCATTGAATGAAAATCCTTTTTACTCTTTAGTGCCTAATTGCCGAGGGGTTGGAAAATGCGAGGGGGTTGGAAACATTAGAAGAAAGTAATAAGCGGGGGTAGACAAAAATGCTTTGAAATCTAAGATAGTACTGCTATGAAACACTCTATGTTTATAAAGCAGGCGTATATGGTAGTGTAAATATGAAAAACACAAAAATATTGCTAACAGGCAAGAAGATTTGTTTAAAACTTGTTTGGAACATGTTTTGAAAAATTTTAAAGCAAAAGCTAATACGCGGGGAGTCCTAATAAGAACGGGGAATTGGAAAGAATTTCAAAAATTAAGTAGCGGGGGACAGCAATTAGGTGCTTACAAGTATTAAGAATACTTTAACATTTATCTAATAAAAATGCATAACATGTGCGCTTATCATCTGACCTAATTAAATGCGCCTAAAATTTAGCTTTGGAGGATGCTTTTCCACATTTAAATTTTTCGTACATTCATTTCTCTGTATATTTAGTTTTTTTTCAATTTTTAATTTTTAATCAGCTATTTGCTCATTCCCTTTTTGATTTTTTTGTCCAATCATTCATCTTTTTGTTTATTTTATTTTCTTAACAAATATTTTTTTATTTTCTACTTCTTTTCTCTATTTACTGCGCTGTTTCTTATAATCTTTTATTTTTCTTTATCTGTGTGTTATTTAGTATTTGAAGATATGATCTAGGACTAGTTGTATAGTGAAGGAGTAATTATCTGTTCACTAAACAACCTCATTTCTTTCCTTATTTTCACTTTCGCTTGATTATTATACTCTGTAAGAGCTAGTTCATACGATGAGCCATGGATGACCCGAATCTATTACAGCATTGGTTCAGCAATGGTACGGCCGATGGGAATGAGCCAGTGTTGAACCAATGAAATGCGTAACTGTGGCTCGAGCCCATGTGTTTCTGTGGTTTCATACGCTGAACAGAAGATGAATTCAAATACTCAAATTGTTAAATGCATAGGTTCGGTCATCTACGGCTCATCGTATGAACTATCTTTAATTTTCCTCTGTATTTACTCCCCAAGTTCATTTTCTGAGCCATTCATTATAGGACCTTGTTGGCTTCACTTGCTTTGCTAATTGTTTCTATCATATATTTTTAATTCTTTTGCTGTTTATGCATTTGAGAAACATTAACAGAAAATTACTTAGGACCTCATTCTCTCAATATTCAGGAGAGTTATGTGGCATAGGCTTTATTTCTGAATGTGCTAACGTATTTAAAATTTCTTTAGATCCAGAATTGAGCTCTTTAAAAACAAGATATTACCAAGGTATTTGATTTAAACTATTTCCTTTGAGAAAAACTTTGATTGGATGACATCACAGTTTATTTTGCATTATCAAATTTCCTGCTTTTGTCATTGTCACACCCTACCATATGAAAATCTCTCATTTTAAACATCATTTCTTCAAAAACGTGTTGTTTTATGGAAACTTTGTCTGCTCCTCTGAGATTTCTCCTTCCATTCACATTTTAGATACCCACCTGTCTTTCAAGAATGGTTCCTGCGGACGTTCCCAAGTCCATCAAAATGGTGACTTTCAAATTGATTAATGATTTTGAAATTCATTTCTCGCAATATATATATATATATATATATATATATATATATATATATATATATATATATATATATATATATATATATATATATATATATATATATATATATATATATATATATATATATATATATATATATATATATATATATATATATATATATATATATTTATGCACACACACACATAAATATATTTTTGTATATATATATATATATATATATGTATATATTTATATACATTTATGTCACAATCAGACACATCAGTTCACTATAGCCAGAAATGCCTTGTTGTAGTTTCTCATTTCTTTTTGACATTGCATATTGACTTCTTATTTCGTTTCTTATAGCAAATAGTATGATTATTTTTACTTGTTTATTTCATATCGATGCTATTTTCATTTCATATCGATTTTTAGGTATATGGCGAGACTAGCATACTGCAGAACAACAGCTGTGATGTCAATGGTAGGATACATTCTTGGCCTAGGTGACCGCCATGGAGAGAACATTTTGTTTGATTCAACTACTGGTGACTGCTTTCATGTTGATTTCAACTGCCTATTTAATAAGGTAATCTGCAGTTTTATGGTAGACTTCTATATTCACAGTACTCTAATTCATATTAGCGTATCGAGCATTTCTCAAAAGTCTAGTTCTTTTACTCTATTCTTTCTGATATTTTTCTCACAACTTTCGCTAATAATTTTCTTCCCAACCACATACAGAGAATCATGTGCTCCTTCGTAGTAGCGTGTGACACACTGATCCCATGTGCTCTACACTTTCTGTGATATTTTCATGGTTTGGTTTTCTTCTAAGGGATCTTCGTTATTTAGAGAGGGACTGGTACCGAGGAGAAATTGGTTGGGTGAATGAAATTTTCTGATACATTAAAAGCCTCCATACATTTTAATATAACCTCAGGGTTGGGTAAGATGATTTTTTTAGCAAGAAATCATTTCTGTGCGGTACCCACCCCTATGTAGATAATGAACGATCCCTCAGCCCAAGGAGTAGTCATGATGATATCTTACTTTCCCTAGGTCGTCCTTACATCGTAACCATAAGCTTTGGAGGCGGGGGCAGGGGGCTGCAGGCCCCCAAATTAAGCAGAAATACGCTTCATTCGGGCAAATTTTCTGAAAAAACAATAGGAAATTAGGGCAACTTTTCTGCCTTCTCTCCAGCTCTATTTGATATTTCAGGCAGAAAATTTACAACCCCCCCCCCCTAAATTCTGCAAATAGTGAGTAGTACCTAAATATTCCAATATCAACCCTTGTATTTGCATTACCTCATAAATATAACTAGAATTTATTGCTTGTACAATTTTTAGGGTGAGACTTTTGAATGTCCAGAGAGGGTGCCCTTTCGCTTGACACAGCAACTGGTATCAGCTATGGTTAGTAATGATAATGACGTATGTAGATTTCATTACGAATGACATGTTCAAGTCATTGCTTTCTTAAGCATACGATGACTGAAATTTCCATTAAAGGTACTTATCCTTCACAAGTTGATTTCTTCTTAGTGTTTGATCAACGTAATTTTGAAATCTGTACTATGTCGCACATTTTCCCTAGCTCTTCCTTTCGAATTCTCTTCCTAGCTGAAGTATGACTTGTTTGTCTTGCATAGGTTGAATTCAGAATTCTCGGCATTGAGCATTATGAAATTCTGAATCTAAAATATACGAATCCTTACCTTACGGGGAGTTATATCTCTTATTCTGCGTCAATTAGGGACCTCTTGGATATGACGGAATATTTCGAAGATCTTGTGAAGTGACGATGAAACTGATGAGAACCCAAAAGGATTCTTTGCTTAGGTATGATACTTAGTACTCTAACCCAAGCTATACTTTATATAATTAATTTCTTATTACTTCTTCTACTATTTCAGAATCTAATCTATTTTCAAACTCTTGTTCAAATATTCCCATGATAAGTTTGAATATTAGTTGAAGTTGTAACTTCACGAATATTCGAATCTCTTTTATTCCTTTTTCATAATTGTCTTTATCCCTCTCTGTGTATCATAATTAGCGTTACTGTTTTTACAAGTAAAATTATTGTGAAATTACAAAGCACTTAAAGATCAGCTTTTTTGCTAGTATGGTTTATTGCAAAAATTTACCTTGTAACAATCTAGAACTTTTCATAATTCAATGTCTTTCATTGTTTTTTAAATTTGCTTATGCTTTGTGTTGCATGTTAGTCAATTCGGCAACTTTGCACTACTCGACCTTGATTGTGGACAGGCGCTATTTACTTTCAAGAAATTATTACCATAAAATTTTGATTCACAGTGTTCTGAACACATTTTTGTACGATCCTCTCGTTGAATGGAAAAAAGAGAAACGTAAACAGTCGTCAGAAACTGGGGAGACTACAAATGAAAAGGTTTGCTGTAGTTTAAGATAACCATTTATGACTGATTGGTCAAGTTATTGGTTGCTGGAAGCATTTAGTATATTCTTGTGTACATAAATGAGTGTTTGAGCGATTGAATGGTTGGCAGTATTCCTCAAAAAAATGAGAAATTCTCTAGTGATTCTGTTCATGAATCGGTAACTTGCTGATACTGTTAAAAACAATTTGTGATTTGTAGTCCTAAAGAGCTAATGCTTTAGTACAAGAATGGATAGTCTAGATTTCTTATCTTAACCTTACTTTGGTTGTTAGTTATTCAATTTGTTTGTTTCTTTGCTCATCATTTCTGCTATTTCTGTATTTAATATGACATCACCTTCAGGCAGTCCCTATTGCTAAGTTTTTATGCATTTGCAAACTTTTCATTGTCCTTTTAGATAACTTTGCTTCCTTAATTAATTCTTGTTTATCTAGGCCCGTAGTATCTTGCGGAATGTGGAAGATCGCTTGGCTGGTTATTGCGTGTCTATGAAGAATTTACGTTTGAATTTGTCAATCGAAGGCCAAGTTCACCAGCTAATAAAGGCAAAAATCCTCCTATGAGTTATTTATTAAAGATTTTTCCTCCTCTTCCCTTAATGGGGGGGGGGTGGCTCATACCTTAATTGGGGTGGATAATGCATTACCTCCGCTGTAGAAAATTGTGATTATTTCCTCAATTGCTGTAAATATGGGATCATTCACTCGCTACGTAACACTTATATGGGGAAGGAAGGGTACCCTGATTGGTTACGCTATTGTTTAATTCATATAGAAAGCTATGCTATGAAGCGTTGCGAGAGGGGGAGGGATGATCTCAACAGCGATACATTTGACGTTACGTCACGAGTGAATGACCACCATCCACTTCAATTTGCTTTCAACCTTGAGATTCCAGGAGTCTAGCATTGTCATATTGTTTGCAGATTCGATTCTCTAGAAATCTGATCAGCTGTAGCATAATTTTTGCTTAACTAACCATGCTTTGTGCCTAGCCAAGCAGTTTTGATTCACCATGGATTTCTGTTTCATCATTGCTTTCCCTATCTTGTTGGTTCATGCAGTTTCTATGTATATGATAATATACATTATGATCTTGTCATATACCTATCTTCTTCTTAGGAAGCAACTAGTCTTGATAATCTATCAAAAATGTACATTGGATGGGCTGCTTACTTGTGATGTATCACCATAAAAGCAGTCTCGAGTTGAGAGAGCAAACCACACCATATTTTGTTGACCACAAAGATTGGTGGTGATGATACAGCGAACCTGGGGTCATTTTGCGAATAATTTGTATGCAACAAAGGATAAAATCACTGATTTATTTGAAGGATTGCATAGATCAAGACAAATACTTCAACATAGTTTTAGTGACTTTATCGAATATCAGTTGTAAAGGTTTGAATTTCATGCAAAGATTTATAGTTACATTGGAGTAGTACTACTTGTTCTAGGCCTGCTTTGCAGCTTTCTGCTGTTGTGCACTTAAGTTTATTGCTAGGCTTTATTTCCGGTCAAAGAGTGGTAGTATTTGTTTATTATCATTACTTCAACTAGTGTGTCCAATCCGAGGGGTCTTTCGTAATATCCGAATATCGGATAATTTCGAATAATGAAAGGTCAAGTAACACGTAGACTACCAATTAGCCATGTTTCTGTATGTTGTCTCTAATATTGCTTTTAATGCGTTTCAAAACACTTTATATTCATAGCAAATAGTTTTTTCAGTACCGATTTGTTTTCAATGTACATTTAGTGCATTAGCATCAGAGCATCAGCTGTCTAATCAATTTATTGCCATCTTAGTTTTGCTACATGAAAGCACAGATTGACAAATTCAGAAAGGAATGAGAACCCTTCTCTTTTGCATTTGATTGATTGGCAAGGCTTCATAAAGTCAAACAGTAATGTTTATGTATTCATCTCTTACATTCCTACGGCTTTTGGATATAACAGAGGCCTCAGATTTGAAATTTCTTGTTAGTTTGCTACTAGCAATTTGATTGCAAATGAGTAATTTTGTTGCAAATCTCTTTTGAAGTCCTCAGCAATAACTTCACTGAGAGATTCTTTTTTCTCTTGAATATAGAATAAATTTATGAAGTCGTTGGTTTCTACTTTGCTTCAATTGCGTTACAAGGTTTGACAATGAGTTTCGGTTTCAATTTCAAATGATTTTTCAAGGATTTCATGCTGTCATTATGAGAGCTGTGGCACATTCTTTGTACCATCACTCTTCTTTAGTCCAGTTGAATAAGAAGTGTTGTAAAATCCCCGATTTTCTGTTGGAAACGACATCTCAAACTTCGGAGAATAGCTTGCTTTTGAAATGCAGCGCGATTATAAAACTATGCAGTGTTTTTATTGCAGGTACCCTGTCCAGTTGTTGTAGTCTTTCATGGTGTAAGCGCCAAACATTGCCTCGTTCTAAGAACTGTGACCCTACAATGCTGCAGCCTTCGTCTGACAAATGCCTTGACATTATCCGGGTAGTATTCGAAAAAGTATCCGGATATCGGATACCTCAAAAGTGCCCAATTATCCGGATATCGGATACCGGATATATCCGGATTGGACACACTATCTTCAACCTTCTTTCTAAGATATATGTACTACTCAACTGGCTTCTTTGGAAGACAACAAGCTCCTAGACTGTGCAGCATTCCTCCTTGTTTCTTTTCTTTTACCTCTTCTATCATAGCAGCAGTTTCTGGCTCTTTTGATTTCGCCCCTTTTTGCTTTTCCTCCTCTTTTTTCTTTTCCTCCTCTTTTTTCTTGGCCTCTTCTTCCGCTTTGTGTGCTATGTCTTGCTGCCGCACTGAAGAACAAAATAGAAAATTCAATGGTTTTACAGTTTGATCTAGTAATGCATGTCATTCGCTTCCAGGAGGTGTTCACCTATCCCTGAAGTAAGGGAGCTTTTTGAAATCTACAAATAGCACACATCTATGTGCACCCGTGGGGACGTATGTCTAGTAAGCAACTAGGCCTAATGCTAAATGCTACAGTTGTAAACTACGAAGTATATACTTTTTTTATAAGAAAAAAG
>OLMO02000302.1:13456103-13483803 GCA_900291935.2 Cassiopea xamachana
CTTAATGGGGGGGGGGTGGCTCATACCTTAATTGGGGTGGATAATGCATTACCTCCGCTGTAGAAAATTGTGATTATTTCCTCAATTGCTGTAAATATGGGATCATTCACTCGCTACGTAACACTTATATGGGGAAGGAAGGGTACCTTGATTGGTTACACTATTGTTTAATTCATATAGAAAGCTATGCTATGAAGCGTTACGAGAGGGGGAGGGATGATCTCAATAGCGGTACATTTGACGTTACGTCACGAGTGGATGACCACTATCCACTTCAATTTGCTTTCAACCTTGAGATTCCAGGAGTCTAGCATTGTCATCTTGTTTGCAGATTCGATTCTCTAGAAATCTGATCAGCTGTAGCATAATTTTTGCTTAACTAACCATGCTTTGTGCCTAGCCAAGCAGTTTCGATTCACCATGGATTTCTGTTTCATCATTGCTTTCCCTACCTTGTTGGTTCGTGCAGTTTCTATGCATATTATAATATGCACTATAATCTTGTGATATACTTATCTTCTTCTTAGGAAGCAACTAGTCTTGATAATCTATCAAAAATGTACATTGGATGGGCTGCTTACTTGTGATGTATCACCATAAAAGTAGTCTCGAGTGGAGAGAGCAAACTACACCATATTTTATTGACCACAAAGATTGGTTGTGATGATACAGCGAACATGGGGTCATTTTGCAAGTAATTTGTATGCAACAAAGGATAAAATCACTGACTTTTTTGAAGGATTGCATCGATCAAGACAAAAACTTCAACATAGTTTTAGTGACTTTATCGAATATCAATTGTAAAGGTTTGAATTTCATGCAAAGATTTATAGTTACATTGGAGTAGTACTACTTGTTCTAGGCCTGCTTTGCAGCTTTCTGCTGTTGTGCACTTAAGTTTATTGCTAGGCTTTATTTCCGGTCGAAGAGTGGCAGTATTTGTTTATTATCATTACTTCAACTAGTGTGTCCAATCCGAGGGGTCTTTCGTAATAAATATCGGATAATTTCGAATAATGAAAGGTCAAGTAACACGTAGACTTCCAATTAGCCATGTTTCTGTATGTTGTCTCTAATATTGCTTTTAATGCGTTTCAAAACACTTTATATTCATAGCAAATAGTTTTTTTCAGTACCGATTTGTTTTCAATGTACATTTAGTGCATTAGCATCAGAGCACCAGTTGTCTAATCAATTTATTGCCATCTAAGTTTTGCTACATGAAAGCACAGATTGACAAATTCAGAAAGGAATGAGAACCCTTCTCTTTTGCATTTGATTGATTGGCAAGAGTTCACAAAGTCAAACAGTAATGTTTATGTATTGATCTCTTACATTCCTACGGCTTTTGGATATAACAGAGGCCTCAGATTTGAAATTTCTTGTTAGTTTGCTACTAGCAATTTGATTGCAAATGAGTAATTTTGTTGCAAATCTCTTTTAAAGTCCTCAGCAATAACTTTACTGAGAGATTCTTTTTTCTCTTGAATGTAGAATAGATTTATGAAATGGTTGGTTTCTACTTTGCTTCAATTGCGTAACAAGGTTTGACAACGAGTTTCGGCTTCAATTTCAAGTGATTTTTCAAGGATTTCATTCTGTCATTATGGGAGCTGTGGCACACACTTCGTACTTTCACTCTTCTTTAGTCCAGGTAAATAAGAAGTGTTGTAAAATCTCTGATTTTCTGTTGGAAACGACATCTCAAACTTCAGAGGATAGCTTACTTTTGAAACGCAGCGCGATTATTAAACTATGCAATGCTTTTATTGTAGGTACCCTGTCCAGTTGTTGTAGTCTTTCATAGTGTAAGCGCTAAATTTTGCCTGGTTCTAAGAACTGTGACCCTACAATGCTGCAGCCTTCGTCTGACAAATGCCTTGACATTATCCGGGTAGTTTTCGAAAAATTATCCGGATATCGGATACCTCAAAAGTACCCAATTATCCGGATATCGGATACCGGATATATCCGGATTGGACACACTCTTCAACCTTCTTTCTAAGGTATGTGTACTACTCAACTGGCTTCTTTGGAACACAACAAGCTCCTAGACAGTGCAGCATTCCTCCTTGTTTCTTTTCTTTTACCTCTTCTATCATAGCAGCAGTTTCTGGCTCTTTTGATTTCGCTCCTTTTTGCTTTTCCTCCTCTTTTTTCTTTTCCTCCTCTTTTTTCTTGGCCTCTTCTTCCGCTTTGTGTGCTATGTCTTGCTGCCGCACTGAAGAACAAAATAGAAAATTCAATGGTTTTTCAGTTTGATCTAGTAATGCATGTCATTCGCTTCCAGGAGATGTTCACCTATCCCTGAAGTAACGGAGCTTTTTGAAATCTACAAATAGCACACGTCTATGTGCACCCATGGAGACGTATGTCTAGTAAGCAACTAGGCCTAATGCTAAATGCTACAGTTGTAAACTACGAAGTATATACTTTTTTTATAAGAAAAAAGCTTATAAGAAATGAGGCTCAAATGTTCAAAATCTTAAGAAAATCTTAAGAAAATCACGAGGCTCAATCTCCAAAATTTAGTGTTTTGATTGGCCAAAAATCGATATTTCGTCGTTATTGCACTCCAAATGTTAAAGATGGAATTCAAATTCACGTATAAAATATTAATAACGAAAGAGTAAACCATTTTAGCCAGTTTATTTCAATAAAAGTTAAGAAAAATGTAAGAAAATCTCAGGCTCAATCTCGGGAAAAGTTAAGAAAATTGAGACTCAGGCAAAATGACGGTTTTCTTATAAAAAGGACTTGTAGTTGTCGAGTCTTACCCAGCTTCATTCTAACGTTTGTGATTACTTTTTCGTAATATAGGATACTGTCTCTAAGTTCTCCTTTGAGATGATGTAAACTTCCTAGGCTTGCGTAAGCTTTGATTTGCCCATCAACATCCTTTAAATCTGCTGCAATTTCTGCTCGCTTTCGAAAGCATTCGATTGCCGAATCGAAATCAAATAGAAGCTCATAGATGTTTCCCATGTTATTTAATATTCTTGCATACGCAAGTTGGTCTTCGATTCTTTCTGCAATTTCAAGTGCTTCTTTGTAATGAACCAAGGCCTCTTCATATAAGAGCTTTTGCTTCAAGATGGCACCCAGGTTGGTTAGAGCAGTTTTTACTTGCTCTTCATTCAAGAACTTCTTCTCACGCGCCATGTTCAGATGTCTCCAACAACATGTCTCCGCTGCATCATAGCGAAACAAGCGGTAATACGCTGCCGCTAAGTCTATATAGCATTTATAAATATGATCCCGCTCTTTCTTGTTCTTTAGACTTTGCTTCAGGTTGTTTTGGATCTCCTGAAACTTGTCATTGACCTCCTTGTTTCCGAAGTCTTCTTTCTTGAAGATGTCAATATTCGGAGGGACGCGAACTGTCTTGGGTTTCTCTTGTGAGATCAGCGCCATAACATGGGCCTAGGCAGGCCTCTTTAAAGGTTTCATTTAACAGAAATTTGGTATGAATTTTTTATGCAGCAAGTGCTTGTATACAGACGCAAGCTTTAAAACGATCAACTTAGTTCTGCATTGGCTTTTTAAACTGCCCCTGGTCAGGTGGTCGTTTTGATTGCAACTACAGCAAGAACCCGCACACAAGAACCTAGAATTTTGAATTGAGCCTCTTCATGTTATTACGCAATTAGTTAATTGTAGTTTTCAGGGTGCTGGTTCTTAATACAAGGTTCAAAAAGTGCCAGGAAAAGTGATGGTTGAAAATTTTGCATTGAAAGACTACACGTAGTGTTGTCATAAGAAACACGTCTATAAGAAACATGAGGCTGAAATTAGGCAAATATTAAGAAACATTCAAGAACCATAGACGGGCTGAGTTTCAAATAATAACTCGCAAAAACTGTTTTTACTATTAAATTTTTGGTAAAACTAGCAAGAAAATAGAATGAACATCCATTACATGTCTCTCATGAGCATCCCTTTTTCTTGCATCTCAATTGCATAATCTGGGTTGTTGTTGTCATTGGACGTCTTTAAATTTAAGAAACATTTAAATAACATTTCAGGCTGGATATGACGAAATATTAAGAAACATCCAGGATGACGCCAGAGAATTTGTTTCTTATAAACAGAACGTGTATAGCATTAGAGTTAGCCACCCAAATCTTTGTGGTTAAAAGCATGTGTGAGCCTGCCTTTCACAAAATATATGCACTCTTTTTGGAGCATCCATGAAAGGCGTTCGATTAGCCAACAGGCTTAGTCTATCTACCAATAGCAAAAATGAACCATCTCTAAGAATCAGTGGCGTAACGGAGACACATGGAGGCCCTTAGGAATAAAGTAAGATGGAGCCCTTGTGATGGGCCTCTATTTCATTCGTTAAAAATAGTTAAATTAGAAGATATGCTTCACTTGAGCATTTTATCATTTGTCTACAAAGCTATTAATAAACTCTCGCCAGTTCCATTTCATGAATACTTCACTCCAGATACCTCTATTCACAGGTGTGGAACTCGTCAGGTTACCAAAGATGATCTGTTTATCCTACTAAATAGAACACCACTTTATAGTCTTAAAACGGTGCAATATTTTGGCTCTAAATTATGGAATACCCTTTCACTTTTTTATTCGGATAGCTAGTTCTATAACTACCTTTAGATCTAAGTTAAACATTTACTTTATTGATTCTTATGCGTAAATGGAAATAGCAGTGCTAAGGTCTTTTTTCTGGTTTCTTTATGCTGTTTGTTTAATTCTTTGCTTATTTTTGTGAGGGGGGGCTCTCTCGATTAGCTTATCTACTTAGAGAGCTCCTCCTTAATCAATCTATTGTCCATGCATTGTAGTACTTTTTTCTTTTTTAATTTTAGTGTATTTTTTAGTATATGGAGCCGTTCACAGTATGACCATAAAGTACATACACCCTTCTCATTTCATAAGAATATTAAAGCTCTGAATCGCTGAAATTTAAGAAAAATTTGAGAATAATGTAAGGCTCAAGCTTTATCAAGACTTAGAATTTTTATTTATTTGAGCTATATTTCAGCTTGTAGATTAAATTTTTCACTATCGATAGTGAGAAAGTTAATCTGCATCGATGGAATATTTGTTACTCTGCTCCACTTTTAGTTTGCTTTATGATAAAACAAGACATCAATGATGATTTGAATAAAACCTTATGATTTCCAGACGTAGTTACACCTTCAATATTTAAAGCCTGCTTTCTATATAACTTTTTCCCATCGGAGATGCATCGGCGTTGGATCGCCGACTCAACGGCAACAAGGTACTTTTTAATGGAAACATGCACATTGGAGTGACGCCGTCGCGTCGGCGAGGTCTTGCAAAAGTTGAATTAAGTTCAACTGTTTGATCGTGTCGGTGTGGATGCAAATGAGCTCTAGAGCACCTGACTGTAGTTAGCCAATCAAGGGCTTTAATCTCTTCACGTGGTTTCCCGCCATTTAGAAATATTGCAAGGCTCAGGCTTTGTGTATTCGAGCTACGGTGCTAGGAATATTTTCGTTCCTCTTTTTGGTTTGCTTCATGATAAAGTAAGGCATCAACAAAGAGTTGAATATATTCCCTTCATTTCCAGAGCAAACTATGATTTTTAAACATAAGAATAATTCAAGAAAAATCTTAGGCTTAAGAACTAAGAATATTGAGGCTCGAAAAAAAGTTGAGTAGTCTTGTAAAAAAAGTATGCACTAAAAAGAGTTAGTTGATGCGTAACGGAGATACTTGGGGCCCTAAGGAATTAAGGAAGTTGGGGCCTCTGCGATGGAGCCTTTATGCACAGCATGACCAAAAAGCACATAATAATTTGTTTGGGGGCCTTTTTGGCCGGGGGCTCCTTAGTTTTTGAGCAAAGGTGCTCGTAACTGTGTTATACCACCGCTAAGAACCTAGCTAAAATATCAGGCTAAAAAGGTATTATTATTTGAAATCGAAATATAAATTTCAGGCTGTATGTTCTTGTTACATGAAGGTTCTTATGAGCGGATTTTTACTGTATTCTATTTCTTTTCCTAATGAGAACAGGGTATGATGGAAGGACTATGGCATAGACAGAATGTAAATTATTTCATGATATTAAAGACGGGCTTTAACTTCACAGCTGCAAAAACTGATGGTTTGTTCTCTAAAGTCAAATTCCTACTGAAATGGATCTGACCTGATGATGGGGAACAAGCTGAATGACGTAAGTTTGAACTAGAGAGACTAGTAGTAAATCATATCATTGAAGTTGAAAAGCCTAGTACGTAAAGTATGACCGGGTCATGTCAATTAAACATTTTTGTAATCAGAGTACTTCATTTTTCCTGAGCCTCAATACTCTTAAATTTTCTCACTTTTGAATCTTAAATTATTTTTAAATTATTTCTAAGTGCCAAAGGTTTAGCTTCGCCTGAAAGTCAAAAGAATATCTTCAAGTCTTTGCTGTTGTCTTACTTCATCATAAAGCAAAAAGAAAGTGGAAAAGAAAAGTAACTGTTGTATCGGCAGTGGAAAGTTTAAGCTACAAGTATTATTCAGGGCTGCTGAGAGGGGGGAGATTACCCCCAGGGCCACAAGCTCCAAGGGGCCTCATAACACCCAAATTTTGTATCGGTAGTGGAAAGTTTAATCTACAAGTATTATTATATCTCGAATGCACAAAATTTTGATGAATCTTGAGTCTTGCAGTATTCTTGAATTAGTCTTAAATTTCAATGATTCTGGACCTTGAAATTTCATAAACTTTATTGCTGTAAAAACGTGTGTCGTAAGAGAAGTACCAAACCAAATTTAATAGAAGACTTTGAAGGAAGTGTGCAATACTTAGTACAGGCCTATTACTAAGGATCAGAGTAATTAAGGGTTTGGAGAAAGAAATGTTGAATTGATGATATTTTGCTTCTCTGAATCGTAGCTATATTATCAGCAGGAACGGAATTTTCAGCATGGAAAGCAACAGACACATGGCAAGGAAGCCAAATCTGGTGGGGAAACACCAGATTTTATTTTTGGACATCTTAGCATTTCCTTACATTCCTAATTAGTGCTTTCTTATGGCTTCTGATGCGAAATGAACTTTGTTCACTTTATTGTAAATATTTTAAAAGTAAACAACATATACAGTTGGGAGCAGATGACTCATTGCCCTTTCCCGCTGTATGTGGTGCAAACAAAGTACATTTTAGTTTTAATTTAGACCTTTTTATATGTGATGAACAAACAGGTTTTCACGGCAGGTTGCGTTCAATGGAAAACTACTAGAACTGGAAGATATGTTAGGACGAGTGTTTCTTCAGAGGTCTCGTTCATAAATGAAGCTTCTTGGTTATTTCATATCTGCTATTTTCAACTCAAAAAACATACTACAACTTGTTGACTAACTTGCCTACAGTTCCTTTCAAAAGGTCAATTGTCCCTTAAAAGTCTCTTGAGGGAGTCTTGGGCGCTTGCATGCTGCACGTCCTTAGACAACGTTTTGTTCATAATAACGAGTGCCCTGCCAAATTATTCTGAGTTTGGTTCTTAGTGAGAAAATAATTGTTTTCATTTTACCAATCAATTATTGCAATTTTGCCAACAATCTGCCCATTTACCAAAGTAATCGGGTGTAGCACCCCCACACACCCCGGTAAATGGGCCCCTGGTTCTTGATTAGAAATTTTTGCCTATACCTCTTCCGTACATAATATGAATGCACCTATCGCAGAGGCTGTCTGGATCATTAACTATGATAGAACTATGGTCTTCATCGGTATTCCCTATAGACATCCCACAGTCCTTTCACAAAGTAGCGGTAAACAATAGAACAAAGACCTTTTTGACGTATGCTAACTATGTCATGTCGCTGGTGTCTCAGAGTTTGATAAGGATTGTTTCACAGATAAAAGCTATAGATCGTATTGCAAACAACAGTTTCTTCTGGACAGCCACCAGCTGAGCGAGGTTTCGAATAATCACTAAGGGCAACAAAACAACGCTGTTCTATCCAACAGGTAGGAGAGAGCCACTTTGAACGCTATCAGGTTTTGTACATAGAAAGGCAAGCTGTTTTAGGAGTGAAAGAATCAAATATGTCCAGCTCAGACGAAGAATCCGATGAAGATGTTGGGCCATACCTTGGTGAATATGAAGGCGACAGAAATGAGTTTGAAGAGCGACATGGCAAAGGCAAAACCAAACTACCAAATGGTGACACATACGAAGGCGATTATGCACACGGAAAAAGACATGGTCGTGGTGTATACAAGTAAATTTATTTCGTACGTGCTGTTGGGAGAGAAAGCATGCTATTTTTGTCTGTGATAGATTTTTTGCTATTGAATCTATCCACTTTAAAGTCTGTAAAAGCATTACGTCAAGACTTCCGTCTGCATTATTTCCTTTCTAATTTAATTAACTAGGTTTACTCCTATTTAGGAATATATATCAGGGGGTAGATTGGGTCACTGTGTCTGGGTGTTCATCGCAGTTAAAATCAGTCCAAAGCTGCATGGCAGCTCTGAGTGCAGTTTGTTATTGACTTCGTCAAGAGTTTGTGGGTGATGACAACATGAGGTCCCTCAAAGTCACCAAAGCAACACGTTTTTAGAAAAAACTATTGCATAGCGTGGTTCGACATCAAAATGAGCGACCAACTCCAAAGAGCTGAAAGTCGATGGAAGTGATGGACAAAATGTGTTGCTCTTGGGTATCTAGTACCCGACTATACGATAAAAACTCAATTAAGCCCTCTGCTTTGTTTATAAAATGGTTTCTGACAAATAAGCCCCCACCTCGAATAAGCCCCCCATGGGACTTGCGTGTGCTCAGTATAATGCAGATCAAAAACAAAAGAAAATCAAAACAGTCAGCTATTTATCTGTTTACTTGGGCTAATATTTGACCCGAACAACTGTCTTCATAACTTTCCTCTCCTTGATGCTATCCTTGATGCTATTATGGAGTGAAAATTAAAGAATATCTATTACAGCTTTAAAGACATGGTTGTTTATCATTTATCCATTACTGATCCGTATTGGGTTTTGAGGCCCCTTCCCCTTTTCCAGATTGAGGATGTGCTTTGTATGAGTCCAGATTTGAGGGTGCAGAAAATTGTATAAGATATTTTGCTTAGTAATCCCAGGACCTGCAGATATAGGCCTATTCACACTATACCGGATTCATCACATATCGGATTACTTCCCATATTAGATAGACCTTCCATCCACATTATATCGGATGAATCCGATATGCTCCGTACCGCTTTTGCGGAGTGAAATCACTCCTCTGTCAAGGTGGTATGCATAGGATTACTTTTACCTAATGGGAATGCATGAATCCAATACATCTTCGCTCCGGAAGCTCTATTTGAGCTGCAGTCAGCTTTGTTCTCGAGCGTCAATCAATTTTCAAGCAGTGACAGTTGCCATGAAACGTTCCTCTAAACAAAAGGCTTAGTGACGTGAATGAAGCGGAGCTGTGTGAACAATGTAAAAGTTTGATATCGGATTCGGTCAAGAATGGGGTACAAGATGAATCCGATATAGTGTGAATGGGGCCTCAATAAGCCCCCCTTCGAATAAGCCGCCACCCGAAAAATCGTTTCTGACAAATAAACCCCCGAGGGCTTAATCGAGTCTTTACGGTAAAGCCAATAGAAACGTTTTCTGGTTCTTAGCCCTACCATTGCTCTCTTAAGATTTTTGATATAATGATAACAGTATGAAAGAGCATTTATTAAATGTATACATCAAGTACTCTCAAAAATAGAAAGATTACTTTATGAACAACAAGGGGCGCTCTGATTTTTATATTGGTACAGATGTATTCTATTATTACATTTGCTACTTTTGAGATAATATATTTGCTTCTTTTTGATATGTATTACTCATTCGCTTTAAGGTTCAAAAATGGTGGCAGATATAAGGGTGAGTATGCTTATGGAAAGAAGCAAGGTGAAGGAACATTCCACTATCCAGACGGTTCAAAATACACTGGGTATTGGTCTGATAATGCACGTAATGGATACGGAACATACCATTATGTAAATGGAGACACCTATGAGGGAGATTGGGTAGACAACAAGAGAGAGGGTCAAGGAATTTATACATACGCAGAGACAGGTACAAATATATTTCCCCACCTTCAAGCATCACGTACTTTTACTCATTTCAGGTAGCAGCAAGAACACGGTTACTATGTTGAATAGGGGCTGAGTGGTACAGGGTACTATGGACTGTTTTGTTTAAATTGGAAGAAGATTACTGATGAAATCCATTAAGCATACATTTGTAGAGCAGGACGGTTTGATTGTAAATTTGAATAAGAAAAACAAGACGAGTAACGTTATCAATAGAGCCCAAAGAACTGTCGTGTGTGAAGACAATTGTTGAAATTTCATCCTTCCAAGTAAAACATTTAATTGGACCAGTCCATGTAAGATGTAAGCTGAGGGACCGCTCATTATTTATGCCTCAGGTTGGGGCCAACGAGAAATAGGTTGGTTAAATGATTTTTTAGGCAGCTTTAAGGTTGGTATATCACTTTTTGTCTTATAAAGGTTGGGTAGCATACTTTTAATAGCTATATATTGGTAGGGTAACTATTATTTTTATATTACACAAGGTTGGCTAACAAAAATATTTACCCAAATAAACATTCCTCTTCAGTCACAACCTGAAGCATAAATAATGAACGGTCTAAAAGAATATTCCATGTTTTGACGTATCCGAGGTATATTGAGAACAATTGGAGAAGAACTCACCCTATATTTAGCTACGTGCGGAGCAAACGGGGGGGGGTTATAGGGTGGGTTGTTGAGACATACTGTAGAAACAATAGGTAACAAGAGTTTCCATATGAAATAGGCAGCAAGAGATTCCAAAATATGGAAATGCCAGACGAGTGCAAAGTATACCATATTCAGTAAACAGTGTAAAATTCCTATATAAGGAAATATGAAGAGAAAAACAGGACAGAATATGCTGGTAAACAATAATTCCAGGAAGATTTATAGAGGCAATAGGTAATCCCTAAGAACGAGCACGTTCTTGCGTATAGCAAATTAAGTTCATTACTACCTTTATCTATAGCACAAAACAACTATTGAAAAGGCCATGACCTGTTTCATTTGTATGATCCCTAATGTATAAATAAATGCATTTAGTTTCTTTTTCGTTTGCCGATAAGAGTTGTCTATAGCAAATAGGAAATAAGAATGATGCTTTGTCATGGTAAAAAGCCTGGCAGCTACTATAAAGAAAAAACTTGTAAACAGCAGAACAGCAGACGCGTCGGGTGATACGAGCTGTATGTGGGAGCAGGGTCGGATGCAGAGCTGGACTTTTGGGAGGAGAGCTTAATTGTCTTTTTCATGTGAAAATTTTCTTAACACTATTGTTTGCTGTAGGAAACATTGTCCCCTTGGATCCACCCCTGTGTGTGGATGCATTATACCAAGGAATTTGATAAATTTCAAACGAATACTACTGTATATTCTATATTTTTGAAAGTAGGGAAAGAGAAGTACTGGAAGTTTAAATACGTTTACGTATTCAGCATGAACTAGGTAACGTTTATATAGGAATTCTTTAATTATCCCATTAACAAGCTAAATAAGGAACATAGCTAATAAGGAATGTTAGAAACATGATGAAGCTCTAGGAATATGACGAAGGAATATGAAAAGCACGATGCTTCATGACAGTTATAAGATTGACCTTGCTGTTGTTTGATTCATTTTGAGTAGGCTGTTAAAACTAGCTTTATCAGCTAACTTAGGCCCACTATGCATGCCTCATCCATACTTGGGACCCCTTGTTCAACTTCCCTTCCGAAGGAGTTAAAGTTAAAGAAATGAAATAAGCGATGGCCTTTCAAAGTTGGCACCTAAGCCAGTAAATGTCGTTATATACATACATGATTTAATTTACCCAGGTCAAAATTTGGCAGCAAAAAGCTGATGTGGACCTGCTCAAGAAAACTAGCCTAATTACAAAAGTTTGTTTAAAAATTAACGTAAATGTTAAAATTGTCTATAACCTTATAACGGTATGCATTAGAAGAAAATCCATTATAATTGTTGATAACTAAGACACCCCTGAGTTACCTTAACGTCCATATGTGAATGTAATATTGGGGTGTTGGCGATTCAAATACTGTAGAAAGCAGTTGACTTAGAGCACTCTTGTCGGAACATGCTAGCCCCCCCTCCTCTGGAAGGTGAAGAACTCTTTTTTTCTGAGCTTTTTTAACACTGTCGATTTTTTATGCAACATTCAATTTAGAACAAAATGATATTCGTTAACAGATAGCTAGAGAAGTTTTTTTAAACTAAACCTTGTTAACAGGTACAATTATCATATTTTGATAAATCAATTTCACCCAAGAAGTTTCCATAATACACGTTTTTCTTTTATAAGAAAGTAGCACTCAACCGCTCAAAAAGTTAAGAAAGTTCAGTACTGGATTTTTGAGTCCAAAGAAAGTTTGTAAGTATACATGTGTATCGAACCCAGTATAGCTTTCCGGTACAGTATAAGCAAAAAAGTTGATATATTTGACATTAATTGTATTTTTTTATAAGAAACAAATTCTCTGGCTTCAGCCTGAATGTTTCTTAATATTTCGTCAAATCCAACCATAAATGTTTCTTAAATTTAAAGACTTCAAATGACAATAACAACCCAGATTCGGCAATTGTGATGCAAGAAAAAGGATGGTCAGGTTTTTTAAGGCATATAATAGTTTCTTGACTTTTGCCTAATTTCAGCCTCAAGTTTCTTATAGACATGACTCTTATAAAAAGAGCGTGACACTAAATTCCATCGATAACTTCTACTAGCTTCTTAATCCAACTCACCGCTTTTCTCTTTTTCCTCCCTAGTCTCTCTAGTTCTCATTCTAGCTCCTCCACACACGTATTCACAATTCGATTCATCTGTGTATATACAAAACGTTAGAATTGTGATTTACTAAGTTTTATCATCATTTTAGGTGTGCAGAGAACTTTTTCGCTTTCCATTAATGTGCATGCGCAAAACTCATGGTTTTCGCTATGAAAGTCTTAAGAAAGTTTTGATACTGGAATCGTGAAAGTGTTAGGAAAGTTTCTGTACAGGGGCAAAACAAACTTCTTATAAAATTAAAAACGTGTAATGCTAACTGCCTCATTCATATAAAAAGTACTTATTTCTTAATGCTTTGGCTACAACACTAAACATGCTTCTCGATGCTTTTCGAACGAATTCTCACAACGTTATTGGTAGAAATCCTTCGATGGTGATTCCTTTGTTAGCCAATCAAGATTTGACGCCTATGCTACTTTGGCTACAACTCTCCTCATTTACCGGAGTATGCTGAGTTTGCCCTGGGCGTTCTCGTTATATGCAAGTCTTTGGATATGTTCAAGCACAGCACATTCGTAATTTACTTGAAGTTGTCTAACTAGCCTAAGACAAATCCTAAATAACGCACCAGCTCTTGAAAAGTTTCCATAGTTTAAAAGCTGAAAAGTTTCCATAGTTTCTTTCGAGTTCATTGGCTTGTGATGATCTGTATCTTTGATGAATATTACTATTTAGTTAGATGCCTTCAGCAGTTGGGTAGTTGAATCAATTCTTGCCTTCCTACTGAAAAAGAGCATTCTTTCCTAGGTTCAAAGTATCGTGGCAGGTGGATTGCAGGAAAACTAGAGGGTCCTGGTGAATTTTTAACTCAAAATTACCGATATGTTGGCAACTACAAGCAAGACCTCCCAACCGGACCTGGAAGGTATGCCAGTCCTTTTGCTTTTATCATATTGAAAAATTTTACAGTCTCCGTTATTCACTTTGACAAACATTTAAGCGCTCAAGGTCACGCAAACTTGAAAATATTGCTTTTTAATAGAAGTTAATGCTTTAAAGGAGAAGTTTGATAAGGATTATGTAGGTAGTGAATCCATATAGAGAGGCGTGACAGGAGCTATGTCTATGTCATTATGTCAATCACATTGCTTTTTATGATTCCTTAGTTAACCAAGTATGTATAAGCAGTAATTCTGCTATGTATATGGCATAATTTTAACTATATTTTTAGCAATAAATATGTAGCAACATGTGGCTAATCAAGTATAGGCAGTAAAATAATAGCTAAGGGGGCTCTTCCTGTGCATGCAGAGTTATAAGAAACTTAGAAGCTGACCTACCTATTTATATAAGAAGCTGAGAATATTGCCCAGTAAACAAGGTATTTTTGATACTTTTAATGTTGTCAGATAACAATTTTTCAACTGCTTTCTAAATCTAAAGTAGACCATACAATAAGGATTATTCAGTGCTAGACTCTCAAAACAATGACCATGCCTGGGAGGCTGAGCCCCCCTCAAGTTATAGCTAGGGGGCTTTGCCCCCTGTGCTCCCCCTCTTCTACACCACTGAGGATAGTTAGAAGCAATAGGTAGTATCTTGAAACATGGGAAATGCAATGGCCATAAGGAAGGATATATCATCCAGTTGGAAAATTATTAAATCTTGGAGTCATACTAGAAGTTATAGTATCATGCTAGGTATACCCTAATCCCCCATCCAAAAAACAGCCCCCTCCCAACTGGAATATCCTAATACCACCTCAAAGTAAAAAGGCTTTCCTAGCACTTTACAGAGTCCTTCAAATTTTGTCATACATTGAGATGGGCAATAAGTATTTTTCAAAGATAGGATTTTTAAAATTATCATGAGTTATTCTTAGCAAGTAAAATAGGATACACCTGATATTGCTCAGATAAACTCCAAATTCAGTGCAGATGTTTGTATTGCAGATGTTTAATTTCCCTTTTCAGGTTTTTGTTTGATAATGGCAGTGAGCAATGTGGGGATTACACTATAACAGAAGAAGTACAAGAGGCTGAGATTGAGGGTGAAGAAGCTCTAGTTATAAAAAAGCCAAAATGGATAGCAACATCTGTTGGTGAACTTGCAAAAGTAGAGGTTAACTTGGATACATTATAGGTGCAATATGCCATTAAACATAAAATAGTGGAGTGTATAAATTATTTTGAAAAAATAGATATCTTATAGATGAAAATTAATTGTGTTCTTTCATTCTGATTGAAATCTACTGCTTTGTAAATGCCATTTATGTAGAAGTTGAGACATTTAAGAGAATTTATTGCTTCCAACATGAGTGTCAACTTTAAATGATGCTAGTCATAATGGAATTTAGGACAATAAGCAGGATTCATCAAACCCAGTTGGGGGAATTCTGTATATTGTCCTAAACTTCCCTAAGGATTAGAATCATTCAAAGCTGACAGTCATATTAATCTGAAATCAATGGTGATAGGAAATGTGCTGAATTGCAGAGTATAATTGAATGCTTGCAAACATTTATACTCCTGAGGCAATCATGCCTGAAATACAGTAAAAGACACCTGGGGGCACTTACCCCCCCCCAAACACATTAGATTTTGACCTGAAGGATGCCAAAAAAGTTGCATAAGTAATAGGTCAAAAGTAGCAATAAAAACAGCTTCTACCTCCCTCTACCCCCCTCTCATCCCCATGAATATCAAAGTGTCAACCAGTGCTGATACCAGACTGGAAACTTTGATAGTCTACCAGAAATTTCTTGCCCATGTACTTGCTTACATGCTTTCCAATATTACACATACACAATCAGTCAAGTGGTGTTCTGGCTGTACATTTGAACAGATGGAAAGTCAAACACTTCACTTCAAAAGTTGTCAAATCTGATCTGCACAAATAATTTCAGAAATTTACTTCAAATGCACACCATGAAGTCTTAAACATGAAATTGCCTGTACAGTAAACACATTCCATACAATTCAAATACATCAAAAATATGAAAATTCAGTTATTTAAATTGTGTCAAAACCCTGCTTGCTGGCTACAGCAAAATAACCCAAACTTGCCACTCCAATATGAAGACTTCTGAAAATAACCACAACTTGAATTTATACTTTGGGGTGAGTGATCATTAGGAATACTTGTAATTTGTGCGATTGAAATATCATGAAAACGTGGATTAGGTTGACAACCTATCGAACATTAGTAGTTATATACCATGCTATGAAATAGTCACCCCTCTGCTCATCAGTAAATCTGTAAAAATTTTATCAAGGGCATGGTTTGTGCCTTTTAAACCTTGGAATACTTTTGAAGCCCAAACAAAGTACTCTTGGACACGCTCATTGGACCAGCCTTCAGGTGTACTTTCATTCAAGTCCCGAAGGTTGTATATTTTGTCAGCCAATTTAACGAGCTTTGCTTTTGGACTGCACATAGGCGCATGTTCTATTTGATTTTCTTTTCTTTTCGCTTTTGGGAGCGATTTATCATCTGAGCATTCTTCGACAATACCCCTTACCACAACGCCAAAATTATCCTCGATTTCGTCGAATGTGGTTTCCGTATCCTCTACTGTATCGTGCAAAATAGCGGAAACAAGAACATCAATGTCAGCTACATCAACTTCGCTGCTTAATATATTTGCTACTCCAATGGGATGGTTTATATAAGGAGTCTTCTCGGGGTTTTTTCGCCTTTGGTTTTTATGTTTAATTGCTGCAAAGTTAACTGCTGTAATCAGGCGTTGAGCATCTGCCATTTTAAATCGAACAGATCCTAAACGAGGCTTGAGTGTACAGCGAGGCTATCAGAACATGTATGCTAAAAGTTTCGTGAAAAGCTTTGTATTTCACTACAGTACTCACTACAGTATACTGTAGCTACTAAATGGAAAAGTTGAAAGAATACCTAGACACAGGAAGCAAGGAAGAAGAAGAAGCCAAGCGTTATGTAGAACAACTACGAGAGCTTCTGACTCATGATTGTGATCGCGGCAAGAAAGAAGGTATGCCGTGTTGCATAACATAACAAAATTAAATTCTGTTTAGGCCAGAGGCCTATTACAGTTTTAATTTCTATACTGAAAATAAACATTATAGTTTCATTGGGACACTCTGTGGTTAGTGGTCAGTGACCTGCGCTAGGGGTGGATGGTATTGGCTTCAGCTGTTGCGTAATTTATGCTGTTGAAATTGCTAGGACTGAACTTAGAAAATCTAAGGGTTTTGCTATCAATAGGCTATAGATATATATTGATATATTGGCAACTCCTCTTGTCTTTTTCAATACTAAACTTTCTTCAACAGCACCAGATCATTTGGTCCTTAATCTTTAACAGGGGCAAAACTAAAAACATTGTTGGTGGGGTGCACAACCCCAATGGGGGGAATATGGCAATACCCCTAATCTTGAAGGTAAATTCGCTTGTTGAATTACAAAGTTATAGCTGATGTAAGAGATATTGATTCCTGTTCGATTTAGTAGGTAATTAATCTACAACTCATCTAGATGTATGTGGAATTAATATTTAATATGTAGTTCTTCTTAATTGATGATGACCTTTCATTTACCTCATAGGATGTCATGAACTTGCAGAATTTTATTTGGTAGTTGAAAGAGACCATGAAAAAGCAATTGAACTCCTCAAGCCAAACTGTGAGGAACGAAATCATGCACACAGTTGCTTTTCACTAGGTTACATCCTTTGTTCTGGAAAAGGCATGTTTCTTTCAACTTTTTCTAAAGTTATATCTAGTTTGACTGAAAGTATTTCCCCAATAATATGAGCACAGTACTCAATGGCTCAAATGCCCAGCAGCTTGTTTGCACATTTTTTAAATAAGAAGCTTGGATCAGTGCCTAGTACTTAAGTTTTCTCGATTTAACACAAAATGTTTGAATTTTTGGTACTATAAGTTTCTTGATTAGTTTCATATTTTTGGGACAAAATCTCACCTTATTGTTTGAAAGTTGAACATTTCTGGGTATATGTAAATGCTTGTCATAGCAAAACATGTCCAATTAGGTGAAAATCACATGTTACATTCTTTTCAAGACAGAATTCATAGAATTTTTACGAGTAGAAGCAAGTCAATCTATTCTCTCTGTGCAAATTGTGGTTGTCAATTCAACTCAATTCAATTCGAATTCTACTACTACTTACTACTTACAATAACATACAACAACATATTAAAATACAATATGACAATAAGCATAATTTAATAACACAACTAAGTATATTTTAAACAATGTAGTAGAATTCTTTTAGGGGGAGCTCTTAAAGTAGGTAAACTAACAAGATAAGAGCCCCCCCTCCTAGTTGCTATGCATGGTCAATTCATGTGTTTGTCATTTGTTAAAATCTATGTTGCTTTCTTGTCAAATTGAGGTTGTCCAGTTTCTTAGTTCTTCTTGAGCATAATACTCAAGCTTTTTAACTTTTTGACCAGCCTAGTAATTGTTTCTTATAAGCCAGTTTCTTATTTAAAAACATGTATCACACTATCCAGGCCTTGTCATAAGCAAAATACTGCGTGTGCGGTAATCTGCACGCGTGAATGACTTTACACGAGCGATCGCAGTGCTGAGGACATCATTGCACATGCACGCTCAAAGAAGCAAAGAAAAGAATTGTACTGTGCAGCAAAGATAACATTACGTACATCAATTCGTTCAAACAAGGAAACTAACTTAGTTTAAACGATAAATGTAAAAGCAATTCTTCATCGTCAGACTAAACGTTGCTCCTGAAAGTCGGAAGCAAGTGATGATTGTGGGCAACATGCTAGAGTGTAAAGCAGGCGTGAGCAGCCTATGGTCCGCGGGCCGGAAGCTGTTCCGTCAGGAGATTTTTGTGGCCTGCGAGACCAGTAAATAATATATTAATTTTTTGTCTACAAATTTAATTGGCTAGCAGTCATGTTACTTGAATTATTTGTTATTCTAGAGAAAAACTTTGTGGATGCTTTACGATATTTTGAGAAGGGGTGTGATGGTAGCTCAGCTGGTGCCTGCAATAATGCTGGAATGATTTATCAAAGTGGCCATGCAAAATCCAGAATAGATGCAGATATGACTAAGGCAGTAGAACGTTTTACAAAAGCCTGTGACTTTGGACATAGAATGGGCTGTTTTAATCTTAGTTCAATATATCTAACTGGTAAAAATGGAGTTGCAAAGGATCTGACAAAAGCATTTGAGTTGTCTTTGAAAACTTGTGAATTAGGACATCCATGGGCCTGTGCTAATGTCAGTAGAATGTACAAAGTTGGTGACGGTGTAGAGATAAATCTGGAAAAGTCAGAGGAATTTAAGAAGACAGCTCAAGAGCTCAACAGACAATGACAGAGTAGGCTCTTTTAGTAAGAAACTAGTTTTTGTGTTTGGGTGCTTTTATGTTGTAGAGTTATCTAATTTCTCTTTTTTTCCCAAAGACATTTTTGCAATTTTTATCTGGAGTGTAAGGAGGAAGTGTAATTGTAGATAAATTAATTGAAATTTATTCGGTATGCTTGTGCATGGGTGTAGTTGTGCTTTAATTTCTTAGGGGAATGTAAACTCTCTGGCTGAAGGAACACCAAGGTGTGAGAGGCAGTAGGTCTGCAGCCCAACTGGGGACTGCAGACCCACTGTCTCCGTCTCTCCTACAGCTATGTGCTTTTATACTGCGTTTAGATGATGGAATGTTTAAGCAATTATAATTAAAATTAAAATTTTTAGGTTGGAAAAATCTCATTAGATAGAAAACACATTTCTAGTCTTTTAGACATTTGTAAATGCTAGTTGAGGTGATATTAGCAGACAAGATATACGACTCGGCGCATTGAATGACTCCTTTCGCTGCGCATTAACCTCAGTCATGTGTACCGTTATTACGTTGGTACATACGTTAAGCCAATCATCATCCTCAAATTACGTTGACAAAGTTGCACTTCCAGTTATTCAAATTTCCATGACAATAAGCTTTTGTGGTACTTGGCCTTTGACAAATTTTAGTCTTTGCTATCCATTTAGAAAGAATGCTGTCATGTCTAGACGAATATTTAAAGTGAATGCTACCGGGCAGGAACCATGGACGGCCTCGCATGTCGGGCGGAAAAACACATTAGGCCCTGGCAAAACGGTTCGATTTTTCACTCGATATTTTACTCGACAAAAAATCGAGCCGTTTGGCCACCTTATTGAGTGGGTCGAGTGGAGTCTAATGATGTTGAGTGAAGTTTGATCTTTGTCAAAAAAATCGAGCAAAAGAACTGTTGTTGAGTGAAAATCGACTCGTTTGGCCACCTTGTCGAGGAAGTCGAGTGAAAGCATGCGCAGTAGCGTCTCATTGGGTGGGCAAATATAAGTGATTGTAAATATTTTTAGCTGATACACGTTACGGAAATATGAGTAGTTGAAAAGTCGAGCGAAAAATCGAGTCGTTTGGCGACACATGCTCGCTATCGCTCAACTACCGCTCAACTTTGAGATCAAATGTTGAGGAAAAAATCGAGTGAAAAATCGAGTCGTTTGACCGGGGCCTTAGATTTTGAAGGCGTTAATCCAAAAATGATGCGATGCTGTGTCTTGTATGTTTATAAAAAGATTTCGAGGGAGTATAGGGAACCTCACAATGCGTTTCTGCCCACTGACATTCGCTTGCTACACATCAAGGGCCGGTTTGGTCAATCTGTGCCTAGACAAAAAACCGATGAAGAAAATTTACCTAGTCCCCGCCACTGGAAATACCTTTTTCGAAGAACAGATGAAATTATTAACACCAGTGGCGGTGCGTGGGAAATCTGGTGGGTGGAACACACTGAAATTATGACGGGATATCTAGCACCCCACAAGCCCGTTAAATGTGCAGCCCGGATAATTTTTATCCCTTACTATTCAAGGTTTTTCATGTAGTTGATAAAGGCCTAGTCACTTCACTTCAAGATTATCTTCTGCTGACTAACGATTAGAAGGGATTGTTAAGGGGCCGTATACTTTCTTCACTTCAATGAGGACGAATACTGCTTTGGTGAGCAGAAGTGCCTTCTCTACCTCAGCAGCAAGGCTAGATAGGACACATTCCTTGCTGCCCCGCTTGGACAGCGTCATATTCACTCACAATAGATTTTAAACCAATCAGATGGCAGCTCGAGTTCCATGACCATTGTACTTAGACAGGGGTGGCCACCAACCAGTGCGAAGGTAAGAGCCCCATTTTCTATAGTGATACAACAAAGAGCCACATCAAACTAATAGGGAGAATTCCGGTGATGTGGAGGAGCCATGCTAGACAACACATATATAAGAAACACTCTTCATTATGAGTGCAAGGGCCGCATTAACCCAGGCAAAGAGCCGCAGGTTGGCCACCACTGTATTTAAGAGCTCGATCCTCGATCGTTCAGTTGACTTGAATCTAGTGAGGCAAACTAGAATATGGACATATAGCAAGAGCATCAGCCGGCCAAGAATTGGAAACCATAATAGAGGGAAACGACAAAAAGATAGGAAAAGGAAGAAGACGAACATGGTGGATAGATGATATAAAACAAGTGACTGGAAAGGAGAAAATTGAAGAGAACATCAAGTTTGCACAGAACAGGAACAACTAGAAGTTGCTGGTCAGATCAAATTTTGGAGGAAATTAAGTCCATACGAGAAACCAACGATCGTTATCGGTCATGGTCAAGAAGAAGAAGATGAAACTGGAATGTGCACCGAAAAAATGCGAAAGGCGTTGCTGTTCTGTAATGAAGAAGCAGCGTGGGATCACTGACGAAATGCAAGCAGATCAAAAAATTGGCTTGATTTTCTATTATTCGGGGGTATACCCTGCCATGACATAAAACATTACCTTGCATCATTCATCCTGTAAAAGGCACAAAGCAGATAAAGTGCTAGTGATGGTAGAGCGAATTCTGCTGTATCTTCTTGTAGATTTGAGGGAAAGATCCATTCATGAAAAGTAAAACTATTTCCTGAATACCTTTGATGGGGCGATGCCTCACCTGCCCCAGTGGACGCGCGGCCCCTGATTGACATGTCTTTGCCTACACTATAATCATACATTGGCCACAGTGCTTCTCAATTGTTTTTACAAAGCTCCCCCGCCATATAATAAGAGAATACATGAATGCAAAGTGAAGTATGAAGTGAGTTGTGCTAAAAGGAACAATTTCTTAGTTGTACTATGTTATTTGACGCGTCGAGTTACGTTAGGTGGATTTAGTTACCTTCCTTTTTATGTGTTTTGCCCCCTTCCATGAACTCGTCATGCCACGGTTAGACCTGGAAATATGATCTCTCGGGAAAACGCAGGTATCTCGCACGTACCCACTTTGGGGACAACAATGACACAATAACAGCCTTTCTAGGTGTTACGGTGGAGCGCCAGTTCCTTGTTCTCCTAAGTCTTCTATCTGAAGGTAGGGCACCCATTAATTTACTTGCTTCTTTGTGATTTTTGCCTTGTAGGTTTCGTCTTTCATTTTTTAGGTCTCAATAGAGTAAAAAATGTAGACTACCACTAGTGCAAGTAAGCAGAGCATCCGTGTACATTCTAACTTTACTTCAATTTTTCAACTTCAAACTTCCGGAATTCGATTCAAGTATAGCCTATGCGGAACTGGGATTGATATGTTAAGCTTTTAGGTGTATGATTATAAGTCATTCATGGGTATTCATTTTTAGCAATTTATCTTGCTCATCATAGCCCTCAGACTATAATGTTGAATCACGCGTTGGTAGCAGTGCGCTATCTAAAGTGGGTATTGACTGCTCACAGAGATATTGAATTCCAAAACTGCTCTTCTTTCTATTAGAAGCAAGTAAAGTCGAAAGCTCATTCGAAGCGTTGAAAACTAGGTGCTAAGATGTGATTAAATAAGGTTGGGAAATATCGTCGCATGCTTGTAGTTGTTGCTATACTTTATTACCTACATTTACACGTGCTTAAGTCGATAGCACCATGAATCTATGACTAAAAGCTAGACGTTGGATATATTCTGCTTGATGCAGAACATGAAATGTTGGTGATTAATATTAACACTAGCTTATATCAGTAAAGAAAAGTAGTAAGTAAGATAAGTTTTGATATGCACCAGATCATGTCTCTTGCTTCACAGATAGTTGTTTGTCTACTTTCAAGAGTTACAATACTACAAGCAAATTAAAAGTAGTAGTAATTTATAATATAAAACAATAAGAAATAATTAAAGTTTTAGATAAGTTTCATAGAAAATTTTATACTCAGATATTTCTACTTTGGTCTTCATCAGTATTGATAATACTTGTTTTTATAGGAACATGTTTTCACCCCATGACTGACACTTGGTTGGTGTTTTTATGAGTCCATTATCAGACCTTTCTTTGGATTTTTTTAGCAAACAATTGTTCTATTGCAATTTTTTGCACATGGATTTTCATAGAATGTACAGAAGCTTATTTTACTCATGAAATGATAATCTGAATCAATAAAAGAAGATAGAATGCTGAGGAGTAGCCAACATAACATATATATATTATTTTATGCATAGATAATTTGAGTTTTGAATGTGTATGAATTCATCATATTTCTTAGGTCTAAGAAATCCATTATTAACCCATCTTAGTCATTTCAAGCAGTTAAGTACTGCTTTCACAAAAATGTGTGTATACATTATAGATATATTTCCAAAATTTCTCAATACAATAAAGTCAGATAGTATAAGAAGAAACACGACAATATTTTTCAATTTGCAAGACATGTTTCTTTCTGTTCATCAAACCATCATCAATTGAATATAGTAAGATTTACCGTTACAATATATAACAACACAACACTATCAATTGATAATGTAAAAATGGAAAAGAAGAATGAAAGCAACAAAAAAAGAACAAATGCTAAACACTCAGTGACACATTATAATACTCAAACTGCTTATTCAAATTAGGCCTTTCCCACATGATATGCAATGCCTCCTTAATCTTTAAGCTGTGGTATGTGCTCACCAAATCCAACACCTTAAAACATCCCTCACCACAAGCATCCCTACACAAATTCAAACTCTTTAGATGTTTAAAAATGTGCGAGTTTTTATCTGTAAATAGGTGCTCACGCACTCATGTGAATAAATGGAGAGATGTTTCACCAATATAAACAATATTACATCCCACACAAGTATATATATTTATATATACAAACATATGTGTATCTATGCATATATACATTCATGCATGTTTATTTAAATATTTATCTTTATGGACTTTATCTGTGTAATTTTTCTTTTGTCTTCATTTTCCAGGTTTAATTTACATAGTCAGACTGAAGGAATTTTTTAATGTCTTAAATTTGATGATGTTACAATTGCTGTGTTATAATGCTGTAGAAGAACTAGCTTAATACTGACCCTTGGCACAACTGGTATCAGTGCTGAAAATGTCATTGCCTTCAGATGCAACTGTGGGGACTATTACTTTTGTTGCCAATTATGACTATACTCCACAAGGAGAAGATGAGATAGCATTACAAAAAGGAGACCTTTGTGTGGCTCCAAAGCCAATTATGGACTTGAGGGGCTGGATAAAAGGTACAAATAAAAACAGTGGGGAAGAAGGTGTTTTTCCTGGAACCTATGTATCAGTTGTTGAAGATTTTACACCACCTCCTCCTCCAAGACCTCCAAAACCAAGTTCTAGTCGCCATGGATCAAAAGCAAGTAAGATATTTGCACTTATAATGGTAGATGATAAGCATTGCACCTTTAGTGGAGAATGGTACTCTTAAGTGCCTAATTTCTGCCCCCAGTAATTAATTTTAGAAAATTTTTCCAAAACCTGCTTTCATTAGGAACCCCCTGCTTATTAGCTTTTTGCACAAAAATTTTTCAAAATGTGTTCCAAACAGATTTTTGAGCAAATCTTGTCTGATAGTAATATTTTTGTGCTGCTTACATTCTCAGGACCTTAGAGGCCTGATTTATGAACATAGAGTGCTTTATAGCAGTAGTATCTTAGATTTCAAAGCATGTTTTCTACCCCACCCCACCCCCTGCTTATTCTGACCTCCCCTCCCCCACTTATTAACCATCTGCTTATTCCAATCCTCTGGCAATTAGTCAACTAGTATCTACGATTATTACTGCAAATTATTGGTCAATCAATCTCTCATCCTTTTCATGATGTCAATTTTTGTGAAAATGTTTGTGGGCTCTCACTTCTATGGATATGTTGGCTAGTGGATCTTCAAGCAATATTCTTCAAAGAATGTATCTATAGAGATGAAGCAAGAAGAACCAACACTATTACTCAGCAAATTTGATACAAGAAATGGCCAGAGTAGCAATTTTGTTTAGAAGACATTAATTGTATTGAAATTTACGTTAGCTTTCAAAATTTTCCAAAAAACGCTTGCCATCTATATATCTTGGTGTCCAAAATTGTGAGATATGCTTGAAGCCCTTAATATTCTATCAGGATTTAGTAGAATATCAAGAGCATTGCATCTCAAAAGTGATTTTCCAACACTTTACTGTCCAAAGTATTTCTTTCCAAACAGTTTGACAGTTAATGTACACTCCATGTGTATGCTATCTACTTATATCTGTATGTAGAATTTGTGTAATGTTACCATTCTTATTTGTGTTTACATATTTTTATATTTGCAGCCCTGCAATGTGAATGGAGAAGACTAAATGGCCATAATTTGGAAAAAATTAAATTATCCAAGCCCATCTGGTGTTTACAGTGTATGTTTTTCCAACATTTCTTTCACCCTTTCTTTGCATCCATTTTTGAGGTTTTATTGTCTTAGACAATTCTATGTGTTGGCCTTCCATTTGTCATGCTGCCCTTGGACATAGACAGATTTAGTGGGGGTGTAGAGAGTTTGACACCACCCCAGAGGCAGTGGGCAAGATTGATCCAAAAGGCACCATAGATACAATTTCAATGTCATACCATATATTAACCTCTTTCATGACAATTAGGTATTCAAGTGTGCATGAAGCAATTCTGAACAAAAAAGGACAAGCTCCCCAAAGTGGGCACCTTCAAAATGAGTTTTCATAATATCCCATTTGTACAGAATAGTAGGTTGATTTTACTGTCAATAATCACTATTCTTTCTGAAGTGTCTCATAAGTTTTCCATGGCTATTTATAAGCGGTGTTAGGCTGGAGGGCTTGGACAACAGCATGACTTCCAAAAACTTTAACTGTATTAGGTACTCTTTCATAATCAAAGGGCCCACCATGGCTGGGCCCAGAGGGAAATTTTTAATATTAGGGTCTTCAAATGGCTGGAAAAGGCAAGTTTGGGGGCATTTGTTGTAAATAAAGTACAGAAAGAGTACCCAAGCATCTTCATTCAAAAGGGCAAATCTTGCTCCCATTGGCAGAGGGTACAGGGCAACTGCCCCTGCCGCCCCTGTGCTGCAGGTATCTTTGACCGCCCCAATGTTATCATACCATTTAGTAACATCTGTAATATTTTCATTCCATTCTGTAAACTCTATAATATTTCTGTACCACTTGGTACACTTTAGAATTTGAGCTGTTTTTTGTAGTAATAGGACATTAGTAAAAGTGAAAAGTGGGCATGGCATCATTATCCAGGCATCTGAAGGATGTGGTGCTCGACATGCTCCACAACCCTACACCTCTCCAAAAATCATATCCTAAATCTGACCCCAACCATTACAGAGCCAAAGAAAAAAGCCTCAAATTATTAACATTTTGGCAACGTCATGCTATTAAGGCTACAATGAGCTACTTATCATTATAAAGAGCCTTTAATCAGTGCTGAGAATTTTGCTTCCACTTGTTGAGAATTTCTCTCTGCAAGATGATTAACAGCAACTTTCCTCCTCGCCCTCTGTGCATTATTTGCAGATAGATGGATGAGTGGGGTATGTAGATGGATGAGCGGATGGCTGTCTGGGTAGGTGGGTGGGTGAGTGAGTAGGCAGGTGAGGTGGTGGATGGATGGATGGATGGATGGATGGANACCTTCAAAATGAGTTTTCATAATATCCCATTTGTACAGAATAGTAGGTTGATTTTACTGTCAATAATCACTATTCTTTCTGAAGTTTTTCATAAGTTTTCCATGGCTATTTATAAGCGGTGTTAGGCTGGAGGGCTTGGACAACAGCATGGCTTCCAAAAACTTTAACTGTATTAGGTACTCTTTCATAATCAAAGGGCCCACCATGGCTAGGCCCAGAGGGAAATTTTTAATATTAGGGTCTTCAAATGGCTGGAAAAGGCAAGTTTGGGGGCATTTGTTGTAAATAAAGTACAGAAAGAGTACCCAAGCATCTTCATTCAAAGGGCAAATCTTACTCCCATTGGCAGAGGGTACAGGGCAACTGCCCCTGCCCCCCCTGTGCTGCAGGTGTCTTTGACCGCCCCAATGTTATCATACCATTTAGTAACATCTGTAGTATTTTCATTCCATTCTGTAAACTCTATAATATTTCTGTACCACTTGGTACACTTTAGAATTTGAGCTGTTTTTTTGTAGTAATAGGACATTAGTAAAAGTGAAAAGTGGGCATGGCATCATTATCCAGGCATCTGAAGGATGTGGTGCTCGACATGCTCCACAACCCTACACCTCTCCAAAAATCATATCCTAAATCTGACCCCAACCATTACAGAGCCAAGGAAAAAAGCCTCAAATTATTAACATTTTGGCAATGTCATGCTATTAAGGCTACAACGAGCTACTTATCATTATAAAGAGCCTTTAATCAGTGCTGAGAATTTTACTTCCACTTGCTGAGAATTTCTCTCTGCAAGATGATTAACAGCAACTTTCCTCCTCACGCCCTCTGTGCATTATTTGCAGATAGATGGGTGAGTGGGGTATGTAGATGGATGAGCGGATGGCTGTCTGGGTAGGTGGGTGGGTGAGTGAGTAGGCAGGTGAGGTGGTGGATGGATGGATGG
>OLMO02000302.1:13485143-13499703 GCA_900291935.2 Cassiopea xamachana
GTGGCAAAATATAGCATAATTTATTGAACTATGATGTCCATTATATTTGAATTGCCCTATTGCTTTTGGTATTTGGTGTTATATGTTAAATTGCATATTAGTTCATTTGCTGTTCTGATTTTCTTATCAAATATGTTTATATAAACTCTTCTGTTAACTTCATGATGTCTTATAGCACTTATTTGGAAGTCAATTTTATTTTCTTTGACAAATAATAAGAGCTTCTTTATGTGAAGTTTTTTCTGCTGGCATTTCCATTTCAAGCCTAGGATATTATGTCACTGCTTCTTGTTTCTGCTGTTATTTTCATTTGGTAATTTGAACAAGAAGATGCCTCTTTTGTGCCATTATCTGAGATAACATAGAGTGTTTCTATCATAGACTGCAATTTAGCAAGTCATCCCGGGTGCAGTCACTTGTTTGCTACATTAAAGTGTGATGAGAATCGCAAGTATGAGTATGAATATGAGAAAGCTGATTTGATGCGAGTATGTTACTCCTGCATATTTGAGAACTTATTCTGTTTATTCTGTGTATTGTATTTACTGCTCATCCAGCTAGGGAGTGGCAGACAAAATGATTTATTGTTGAACACCATTGTCTCATTTAATGAGTAATAGTGAAGAGTATGTAGAAATAACTGTCATTCTAATAAATAACTGCATTGTAACATCACAACATCATTATGTCATCAGGGATTCTTCATTTTTGATATGAATATAAAATTAACTTTGTTGACACTCCCAATTAATAGCCACAGTATTTTGTGGTATATCTTATATAGGTGAAACCAAAGCCCAATGCCACATCAATTTTGCACTTGTTAATGTTTGTTAGTTTTGATAATTATCTCAGGGACTATTAAATTCTTTTTTTCCTTGATCTTTTAGCCTGTTGAGCACTGGGATAATGTAGAGGTTTTAGAATGGCTTGCAGCTACAAGGTCTTATCAATACATTCATCTGTTCAGAGAGAGAAATATAAATGGTGGTGACCTTTTTAGTATAGATGAGAATTACCTAAAAAAGGTATTTAGACATATTTTCTAGATTAGACTTGGATATTGTGACTTTCAGAGTGTTCAGTAATATTTAGAGTTAGACAGATAGTAGATGGCTGTATCGCATGGAGAGCCAATCACTATGTGCACTTTCGCACATCATTTTAAGTCAAAGTAGATGGCAATTGGGCAGAAGTAGCCAGTAATAGAATGCCATTTTCTGCCTTCTGTTGAAAGTTCTAGACTTTACAACAGATTGGTACCCTTGTTTTATTTACTGCATTTTGATAATTTCCGTAAGAATGTATTTTATTGCTGTAGATGGAGGTGGATTTTGAGGGATTTTGCTTGATGTTTTCATGACCTTATAAGAAAATGTCATTTTTTTCATGCAGTGTATGGCAATTCCCCATGACTTTGAAGCTAGAAGTTTGGCAACAATAATTAGAGAACTTATAAGAGGCACTGACAGGGTAAATTTGCTTTCTCTCTCTAAGTGAATCATACATGGTCATTGTTTATCAAAAAGGTTGGTCAGTAGAAAGTGGCCTGGACAGCATAAGGATATTCCTAAGTATGCTGAAATCATTTGCTCTATCAATTACTATTCAGAGCTAAGAAGCTGCCAGTTATGCTTTTTCTGGTAAGGTCCTCTTGAATGGCTGAAAGTTATAAAGTAAGTCACAGGATGTCATTGCAGTTTGGTTCTTTGCATAGTTTCATGCTGCATTTACACTCATATTGAAGTGTGTGTTTCTTATATATGTTTCCTTCCCTTAGGTTCATTAAGGTATATTTGTGTAAGAGGAATGGATAGGGGTGATGTTCATGTGTGAGCTTGTGCATAGTGTTGCCCTTTGTAGTTACACAACATAAAATGTGGCTTTTCGTCTTTCCTTATGCTGGGCTCATACTATAGATTTTCGTCTATAGATTCGGAAAGTCATCGTCAAAACGAAGAATGTCGTCAAGTGTACACAAAGGCGCCACGTGCGAATAAAGTCGATGAATTACTTATCGATGAAGTAGAATATGTTCTACTTCTCGTAGACTTTTGTCGATAGATCGATAGAATTTCATTTTCGTTGGTCTGTTTCCTTATTTTTCAATATCTAAGCACAGATAAATGTTTCAAGCACCCCTTTTTCCATGTTTAATTTATCAGGTACAGCGCTCAAATAGTTTTGCAACACTTGTTTCTATAGACAAGTGTCTATACGACTGCTTCCTTTTTGTCGATGACTTTCTGAATCTATAGACAAAATCTATAGAGTGAGCCTAGCATTTATTGTCCTCACCTGGTCTGGATCCTATGTAAACATTGATGCAAAGCATCTATAGCCTTTCTTCCCTTTTTTCTTAACAGATGGAGAATGTCAATGACATATATCCTTTTGTACCAGAACCTAGTGAAAATTTTTCAAATTCAGCCAGAGGTAAAATTGCTGTATTCTTTTTTGATGAATTTGAAACATTTATTGATATGATGCAAATTTGTCATGTTTTGTATCATCAGTGGTCTTTCTATGTAAGCAATGGAATTTTCATGAACAAATCTATCGAAAAATTTGTGGATACTTGAATTTTTTTGTGAGAGAGAACAGGTTTTTCAATTGATAGAACAAATATTTTATGAATTTTTTTCTTTTCAGATGACATGGAAAGCCATATTCTGCAGGAGCATACCTATACTACCCCTCAAAGTTGTGACGTATGTAAAAAGCCAATGCTTGGACTTGTGAGACAAGGCTTGACATGCAGAGGTAGAAGGTCTTTACATAGTTTTAGTTACTGTTTTGCTAGTTCTGTTGCTATTTATGCTTCATTTAAGGAGAATGCTGTTTGAAGCTCACAGCTTGAATCATTTTCCCCAGTTTGGTCCTTCATCATCATCAGACTGAAAACAGAAATTTCCACATGCAGAAATTCTTTGCTACTTATTCATACTTTACTCGTGGGAGAATTTTTTGTGGGGTAGAGGATTGATATCTTCTTTGTTGTCTACCATACAGCTTTCATATCTCCCTCGTTTTGCTGGATTCCTGTAAGCACTGAATTTCGTTCATGATGATGCGTACTGCTTTAGCACTCAACAATCACTGTGTACTTTTGAATATTTCATTCCTTTATCTGCATCTAGTTTGCTGTCCTTCTCTTTTTTGATGGCTGTTCATGATTGAGGCTTGATTTAGGCATTTTTCATATAAAGCCTTAGGAGCAGCTGTGTTTTGCAGTTATTGTGGTGTTGAAAGTGAATTTAGCATGCATTCTCAATTCTTAAGCTCCATTTAGGCTTCAATTCAAGTCATTTACCGATTTTGGCTCCTAAGTTTCAAGGGATTAATTATATCTTCACCTGCTTCTTAGCAAAATCACATGTAGAGCCCAAGTTTACTTCGATTGCTAACAATATTGGTATAAAAACCATTTCTTAGCTAAGACCATAACAGACATAACAAGTGTATTATAAGATGCATTATATTGCGAGAAGCATATTATTGTAGAATGGTTCCTTATAATTGTGGTAAGTTTTTAAGAAGTTTTATAGACATTTAAATAGAGAATGTACACCACTCGAAATCGGCATCTTTCAAAGAGTAGATGCTGAGGGTGTTTTTAGTTGCATAGAGTAATTTCAATAGTCAGCGAAAGTCTGTCGTTTAGGTATGATAGCCCAGCATTCTGTTTGTTTAGCTGCACTGTTTTCTGTTAGTAGGTACAATATGGACAATCCTAAATAGTACTTGGAACTTGGCATTAGCGCCGTTTTTAAGTGTCTGTTGCTCTATTTCTGGATATGTAGACATCTTTCGATAAGCAGCCGTCTCATTTGCATCGTCTTTTGGCATGATGATATTGTACACGAACTGTTATTGCGAATACATTCATCGGATAAATGACATCAGCCATGAAATTCAGCAGCAAAGCATCTACATGTTACTAGATTCTACCTCAACTGTTGCTCTTCTTAGATATTTTGTTTTCCAATTAATAGAGCCATTTTTTTCTATCTTATATTTTTGGGATTTTGTATTCATTCCTCTGCCCTCACTTATACTTCTCGTGCTTTGCTTCGTAGCTTGCGGCTTACAATGTCATCGTTACTGTGCCCAGTACGGCCTAGGAAAGTGTAAACGAAAGCACTATCGCTCAAGGAGAACTAGTGAAGCTGATGGTAATAACTGCATGTTTTCGTTTGAATCTTGTAATTTTCAATTAATATATCAAATACTAGTCATTGATCGTGTATATGCGTTTGCAGTTAAGGCTAAGTAATCAGTAGTTTACTAGCTGCCGTTAAGTAGAAGTAGATATTTTGCGAGTTTTGTTTTCTATAGTACACTTTCATCAGGGCACTTATAATGGATCTTGTAAGTGCTAAGTCAAAACTCCACCGATATTGCTAGGAAAGAATACTTTCGCAATAAGAAATGCAGTAGATTCTCTCAAGTTTCTAGTGTTTGGGGACCATTCACGTGGCACATTCGTGCAACATTCGAAGCTGCTATCCCCCTCCTCCTTCTAAACCAGACACGTACCGCCGGAGACACGCTGAGCAATGCCTCCCAAATGAAACATATTGCATGGTTTTGCCCCCACCCCACAGCAGACTTCTTAGCCCTGAGATTCACATAGCAAAATAATTCTTTTTCCATCGAAGTGATTGTGCAAGCAAGTTTTGCATCTCCAGGACATTTCCTCCATTTACGTGCTTTTTGTAAACAATCATAGGTGTGATTAGGCTATCTACTATGTGAATGAACCGTTTAAAACCGTTTTTAACCGTTTTTGTATACAGTCATCAGTGAATTGACATTACTAGAGCTTTGTCTAACGAAAGAGATCCAACATCCCTGTATGACTGGTCATCAACTATTTTTGTTTCTCAGAATCAGCATTTGGCCAAGATGTGTCAGCACCAAGTGGAGTTGCATCAGTAATCATTAAAAAATTGATTTTTGCGGTTGAAGAGAGGGGTTTAACCACTAAAGATATATATTTGACTACCTCTCCATTTCTCCAGATGTTGTCTTTGAGGAGCGCATTGAATCAAGGTTTGTTTTTCTTTTTTTCGTGGTTAACTGACCTAGTTTAAAATTACTTTTATGTCTGTGGAGCAAACTGCCTGCTGACTTGTTCCTGAAGATAGGGAGTGTTGTTTTCCACGTTTTGGTAGTACTATTGTCCCAGATAACAAACATGCAACTTCTTCAACCAGTCTGCTCATACATGATTATACCCTAGAAGCAGGCGTGTCGTGGAGGGGGCTCAGTCCCCCCTTGTTTCACTTATGAGAGATCTTGGGAGGTTCAGCACCACTACATCGAATATATTTTAGTCTGGGTAGGTTCTTAACTATGCATTTGGCACAGGAGGAGAGAGGAAAGGTAAATCCTATCAATGGAAGAGGAATGCTACAACCTTACGTTGGTTTTCTCCTTCTTTTAGTACTTTCACACTCACAGCAGTGACAAGAACATTATTGTCATAAGTGCAGATTGGGCGTGGTCAAGGGCGTGGTTCGTATATTTCCAACAATACAGCCCCCCTTGCTACAGTTTTAGGATAGCACCACTTCCCAGAAATATCAATAATGTGAAAAATTTATTGAAGATTAGTCGCATGCTTTATGGCATTTAGAAATTTTATCAATTTCATTTTGTGGAAATCTCAACACATAAGTAACTTTTAGTATTAGGAGCAGTAGATTTACGTAATTACTGATAACTGTAGGTACCCTTTTCAAAGCTTTTATCCGTTATGCATCATTCTAGCCACTAAATTGTAGTTCAACTGTATGTAGTTGCGTTATCTTTAATGCTAGTTCAGGACCATTCCTAGATTTTGTTGTTCCTAGGGAGTGTAGAATGTACAGTTTGTTCACAGAATAGGCGTGATTTATGTAGTTCCGTTTGGTCGCAACACTCAAGTTTTATTCTCGGGTTTCTATTATTTAATAAATTGCTGCAAAAGTAGTAAATTTGGTGCTTTGTCGACAGACTTTTTGTCTGGGAATGTAACACCCCAGTACCCCAATGTATTATGTGCATGTTCCAGCTATATTTTTCTCATGCACTTCTTTCTTGTAGCTTCTTCAGCTGTGAACATGAAAGACAGCGAATGGCGAAATCCACAAATAGCCGCCTCTACCTTGAAACAGTACCTTCTTGAAATGCCATCATCGATCATCCCCCCTAGCTTCTACGAGAATTTCATTGTTGCTGCAAGTACGTTTTCTAAACATTTTCTACTCTTAAAATTCAAGATATTCGCCTTAGCAGAGTAGTAATTATTAATCTTCTTATATTTTATGCAGCAACTTGTTTTGCAGTTGTATATACCATTTCTTACAATCAGTTTTTAGAAAACTACAGAACATTCCCGTGAATACGCCTTCCGCCAGCTTCTTTTTGGGTGTGTCAGCCTCCCTACACCTAAAAATAATATTGATTGCTGCTTTTAAAAGAAACTGAAGTTCTAATGGTAACCGTGAACAACTTAATAGCACATACTTTCATAATAAAGGAAACATACAAGGAAGAGAATTGTTAGGCACACTCTAGTTAGTTTTGGCAAGCATTTCATGCTTTTTGTGAAATATCCTTATAAACCTCATAGCATCTTTGTGTTCAATCAGCCAATGGCTTGATAATTAGACTCAAGTGTCTTTTCCTATGTAGAAGTTAAGTTGCATTTTCAGAAGGCCAGTAAAACCTGTATGTTGTATTTATGTAGTTCTTGTATTTTGAGTGGCGTTGTGTTTACTGTTTTCTATTTTGAATAAACACTTTTTACATGAATGAAGTTTATAAGAATATTAGAAATCAAAAGAATTTACAAAATCTCATAAATGAAATTTACAAGACAACTTACCAAATTAATCCTGCATATCTGTGGGGGTTTCTATAGAAAAGGATGTTCCTTCCAATCTCCGTACCAAGGTACTTTGCAGACTTCCACAAGCACAAACAAATAGATATGGACTAGACTCTCTCTCATTTAGAGTTAGCCTCCTATGGAATACTCTAAAGGAGGCCTCCTTCTCGTTAGTCTATCTACTGCTGGAGTTAGCCTCCTATGGAATACTCTTAAGGATGCCTCCTTCCCGTTAGTTTATCTACTTAGGAGGTTCCTCCTTAAGAATTTGGCACACTATTTTTTTTATTTTTATATGTTATATTTATCTTGTTTATTTATCCTGTTGTTTTTCAGTTAATCATAGTGGTATTTTGTTGTATATATTATATGAATCAAAAAAACAAGAGAAAAAAGGATGAAATGAAGAGAGCTGTTCAAAACAAAATTCAAAAAATTTATCATAAAGTGGGATGAGAAAGCACACCATTGCTTAATTTTTAAACAAGTGTTTCTTTTTACATATGTACTATATTCTAATCTTTGTTTTTTTACTTCGTCTTAATGGTTGGTCTGAATTAGTTTTTAACACCTATAAATAGTGATAATGATTATGATGATAAGGCTCAGAATCGCTTAAATCTAAGAATAATTTAAGAATAATGCAGGGCTCAAGCTTGATCAAGACCTGCGAATTTCTGTGTAATCGAGTTATAGTACTGTTTGCAGATTAACGTTTGCACTTTTGACAAAGTATTTATTATTCTGTTTCTCCTTTGGTTTCCTTGATGATGAGATAAGACATAGATTTGACTGAATTCCTTTAATTTTCAGACAAAGCTACACCTTTCAAATTTAAGAATATTGAGACTCAGAAAAGTGTTAGGTATTCTTGTAAACAGTGTGTACTGTGTATACTCTTAGTGGTGTAGTTTATTGTGATGTATTGGTGTAGGAACTATAGTGATGACGAAATGAAGCTATTTTTATCTATACATTGTAGGGCTATGTCGCTCGTCTCTGGGCAACGCGAGCAAAACATTGGAAGGAAAAATCAAGGAACTACCACATGCAACGCGAGAACTCCTTCTGTTAATTCAAGCTCATCTTATCAAGTACGTTTCCTTGTATTGTTTTTCTAGTGCTGACTCACCAAGGAAGTTTTTATCATAGTCCTTTTGAGAGCAAAGACTGAGTGTGGGAGGAGAATCAGAAGGAAGGTTATGAAGCGTTATACCGTTGTTAGTAGAGAGTTTACGCAGCACGACGCATCTGCTCATGACGAGCCAAAGGAGTCTAGAAACTAGCGCGATATTCAGATTCGCGCCAATGCTTGCGAAAGGATGGCGTGACCGCGCTCGTTTCTAGACTTCTTTGGCTCGTCGTCAGCAGGCGCGTCGTGCTGCGTAAGCTCTCTAGTAAGTGACATTAAACTCTTGTGTGGGTCATGTTATGTTATACAGTAAAACTCGCACATAAGAACTTACGGTGTTGAAATGAGCGTGATTGCATTCTTTAGGCCGATTTCCACTTAAATCCGGTTTTCACTTAAACGAATGCACCGATTCGACCTAGGCGGCCCGAGGTTGGTGCATGCGTAGTAGGTCCAGATGTGGATTCCTCCTCGGCTACATTCAGCTGAATCGGCTAATTGAGAAGTTCAAATGGTTTGACCTTTTCCATCGGTCGATAATTACCTTCTAAGCCTGCATCAACCTCCGGCCGCCTCGGCCGAATCGGTACCCGCCTTTGAACGAATGCACAGATTCGGCCGAGGCGGCCGGAGGTACATGCATGATTAGAAGGTTATTATCGACAGATAGAAAATTTCAAACCATTTAAACTTTATAATTAGCCGATTCGGTCGAGTGTGGTGCATTCGTTTAAGTGGAAACTGGCCTTTGCTTGATGAGGTATTTCCAGTAAAAACCCTGATTTCAGGGCTTTTGTTCTCACTGTTTGAAATATTACATTTTGTTTTGTTGTTATTTTTGATTGACAGCTGAGACTGTGGACCTTTTCGAATTCCGTCACATGATTTTTACACTTGGTTTTTGCGATTTACAATGCTATCACGTTTTATGCTGGTTTTTTGTTATGTTATGATTGAATACAGAGTTTATCGCTTTGCTATCTCAGGGGGGTCACTCAAACACTTTGTATAAGGGTGGTCCATCCGCGAGTTCCAAAATGCACCAAAATTATCAAAAAAAACTTGCACATACGATTTGATGAGATGCATTCAAAATGGCGTTATTGAGTGTAGCAAAGTGCTATCACGTACCATCACTGTAAAGCCCCCCCGAAAGTATTGGGTCACAACTCGAATCCTCACCCAAAAATATCGCATGGACCCCGCTCCCCGTTCATAGAAAGCTCAGGTGAACCCCCTGGTTGTACTATTGAATAAAAATCTGCAACACTTACCAGGGGGTCTAACACAAATGCTAGAAATAAGGATAGTTGACCACATAGCATTTCAAGTAATATGGCAGTATGTTCTTAACCACTCAAAGCTTAGTGGATCAAAACATAGATATGAGCTTACCCATCTCACTAATGCACTACTTTTGGAAGATCCATGAAAGGGGTTAATTGACAAAAAGACTGAGCTTATTTCCCAGTGGACAAAAAATGAGTTCTAATTATTCTACAAAGGTTCTAATTATTTGACGTCATGTAGTACTCTTTCAGGTTATAGCCTCTTATTTAAGAAAGGTTCTTATGTGCGGGTTTTACTGTATTACATAGTTTGTTATATTATATTGTATTGTTGTATTATATTTTATTGTGTTAAGTTTATTATTGTATTGTTTATAATATACTATATTGTATTATGTTATATTATTTAAGTCTGTTTTATTATATTTTATATTTATCGGTGTTGTTTGTAGTTTTCGTTTGGAAACTTGCTGGTGTTTAAAATAGGATTGAGAATTGTATCACCCTCTTCCATATCTCTAGGTGCCACCGTTAGTGCATTTTCAAACACTTTCTTCTCTTCATCATGGTTTATGTCTTGATGTGCACAATCAAACTGCCATAAGTTGCTCTAAGTGACAATTCATTTTCCTTATGTAGACATTTTCAGTCTGTTTAAATTCGTATTCGTTAAATTTCCCCCTTTTTTGCCACACGTTTCTCCCAGTTTTAATTTATAAAACCCTAATAATTTCATAGTCATTAACTGAAGATGGGACGAATTCGTCTATAAACGTTCCCTTAATTATATCTTAATCACGTTTATGTCTTAATCCTGGCTTAATTCTGGTTTACGTCTTATTTCTGGTTTGTCTGCATAATGGTCTTGTCGATATAATGAAAATTCCAACAACGATCCTGGCAATGGTTTACGTCATAACTCTCTTATTGAAATGACTCTACTCTGCTGAAATCCCTTTATCTACCCAACGCCCCTTGACTGCCTCTGTCCCTTTGGTGTTTATAAAGCTACCCGTAAAAGATATTGGAAAATCATTATTCTCTAAGCACATTACTTGAGAATAAAGTTTTATCCATCATATTTAAGAAACAGAGTTTTAAAGTTCACTTCTATGGACTACATCAAGCTTTTGATGTCATTTGGACCTCGTGAAGCAACCCTATCTGTGTCATATTTCTCGTAGAGTTTGCAAGCGGGATGACAAGGTTACTCGAGATAGACTGTGTACTACGTTTGGTATTTTAATTCTACGACCTTATGAGGATAGAATTCGGTATGTATATTTAATTTCCGATATGTAAAAAGCAGCTATAGAATATTTTAATATCGTATTTAGCCTTTTAAACGCCGCTGCGTCTGTAAAGTTGCATTGCCTATAGATATGGCATTCATTGGATGTATATGACTACAAAAGGTATGCATCTATTGCGTAGTTAGAATTTCCAAGTGCTCTACAATCTTATGGAACTACCTTCGGAATGTAATTAAAAGGAAAACGTACGTCTGCTCTTTTAAGAAATTATTGACAAATTGGAGTGCAGAGGACTGCAAGTGCAAGATTTGTAAATATTGAAGACGTTATATCCATCGTGTAATCTTCATTATTCTTTTTTAATAATTCCTTTGTATTTCTCTTTTTCAGCAATTTCTTTGTATTCAGGAGTATATTGCTATAAATAGTAGACCTCCTTTAGTTCATGTATAAAAGCTGTGTAAAAACCAACTTCAAACAATGCCATAACGATAATAGAATAAAAATCTTCTGCAAGCCAGAGTGTTGATTCCAAGAGTAATGATGTCTCAGTGTTGCTAAATTGATAAATCCACTCCGTGTATTCGGCGTTTGATAGAGGGCGGCGTTAATAAGAGGAAGTATGGTATGCAGATAGGCACATTCATGTAATTTTTTTGTATATCGTTTCATGGTAACTGATCTCAACGATGACTACCACTCAATAGAATTCATTTGCATTTCCATAAGCTGCCGTGGTATATTTGGTCGGTCCTCAGAATTGTTTTTCAAAATGCCTATTGGTAATCATTATTTCCAAACTATCTACCATTGCCAATCGCACGACATACTATATATGTTGTATGAGAAACAAACTATGGGACAACCCCGACCTTCTCATTTATTGATAATGCTAACTGTTATTTTGAAAGAGTCTGTACTGAGCTACATATTCTGTGTATATTTTGATTTTATTGTAATTATCTAACATTGTAAGTTAGTGGTGACTTCTAAAAATTTTTAACAAGGGGGGCTCTAGGTGTAACCACGCCCATATTTTGGGTGTGGCCTAGCTGCAACCACGCCTATATTTAAAAGACAGATATGACACTTTAGTTTAGTACTAATAAAGTATAATAGACGATTAGAAATATCTCATTTACCATATAGCAGTGAATAATGAATCATAGCAATACAAAATACTTTAGAAGCAAAGTCAATACACTTTGAAAAGCAAGGCCAATGCAAGAATTTTTAGGGGGGCTCAGCCCCCAAAATGAACGGAAATGTTAGCAAGGGGGCTCCGCCCCCCTGAGCCCTCCTAGCAATCACCCCTGTTGTAAGCCAGCCAAATACAAATACAAATACAGATAACGTGTTTTTGCAAGATTTGTATTTGTAGATTTTATCCTAATGTACGTGATGTAGCTTGAAAAAACAGGGTGGCCAACAAACCCTGGAAAACCCTGAAAACCCCTGGATTTTGTTTGCTCCTGGAAAAATACCCTGGAAAACCCAGCAATTACAACCCACCCCTGAAAAATTATGTCCTGAAGTAGATTTTCCACGTATCAATTTTTGGCCTTGCAGTGCTGCTACATTCTTTATTCCTGTAACGCAGGGGAGGAGCATCTATGAGGTTGTTGGGGGTAAAAGCAGCGTATCATTTTTCGTGTGGTAGGCGGTCTCTTTTCCAACAGCGGATACAAAATTTCAAGTAAAGCGCAGAATGAAAGGTGGATGGGTACAGGCAGAAAATCAATATGTGATAATTATGTTTTTCGAAAGCATAGTCAAAAATACCCTGGAAAACCCCTGAAATTTGGCAGAAAATCCCCTGGAATACCCTGGAAAAGAATTTCACCCTGAAAAAGGAGTACGCTATGAAGGTCTGCTAGCAAACTAAAACAAGTCTTTAAGTTCACCGGAAGGCAGCTTGAAGAGAATTGTCATTTCCAAGGCCGCTATCTGAGTTTTCAATTAGGCAATTCGAATTTATACGACCGCTATTAGCGGGCAAGCCACTCTTGTTATGCCGCTGCATTGAACCACATGCAATTTGCTAGGTTCTTGAAATAATTTCATTGATATGAAGCTAGCATGCTGTAATTTAAATGCAGTATTTACTTCGTGTTTTACCTTTTTTCCTACTTCCCTAATAAGGTCTGCCAACTTTTTGCCTTGTTGGATGGTCAATGCATTTATAGGACGGCCAGAATTGAGAGCTTGGACCGTCAAAATGACCAAATAGCAACCCAACGTGTAACCAAGGAGATCCAGCTTTAGAAGAAAGACAGAGAAATTTGTGGTTGATTGACCTTCTATGTTGTTTTGTACACACGAGACATTATTATAGTTACGGCGTAAAATTACTTCATATTGAACGACTCGTGTGCTCACCTGTGTATATCTGGCTGAAGAGTTGGCTTTAACAGTTTACTTCACCAAGTCACAGAGATCACAGCAATAAAATATGTGCAGGTGAAGTTCGATATTTTGGCTGCGGAGGAGTTACAAACTATCTCCTACTTCGTGTTACATTGGTTTCCGCGTTTAGTATTGTTTGACTTAAAGCCTTGCATTCTTGTTGGAAAGCATGCAGATGCACTCGAAATGCTCAGTAGCCGGTACTGCGTGAAGCTTCATACCCTTGCATTGTGGCCGTGGTTTTCATAGACCAACTGATTTCAACTCATACTTGCTATCACTTTTAGGTCGCTGGTTAAAGACTTAGACGATCAGAAGTATGTTCTGGAGATTTTGATTCAAGGAGGCAACGACAGTAGGCCATCTATACCTGGTAAGTCTACGGATCCCTACGTCATCTGAGTCATGTTCTTTAGTATCATAGCATAAGTCGAATGCATGTTCAACCGGTAGTATACTTTCGGTGTTTAGTATAGCTTGCTAAATGTCTAGAGATATTTCGTAGTGTTAATTATTTCTCCTTACCAGTTGCTATGAAAAGCTGCCTAGGTTCGTTGCTTATCTCAGCTAGCGGATAACCGCTCTGAATGATATGAATTTCTGGTATTTGTAACGGTTCACTGAAATATCATTTGGGAATGCAGAGATTTGATTTTACCAGCAATGGGATTTCAGGAAGTACATCGACGTGTTTATGACCTAGAACAAGGAAATAGATTTCATTGCACGTATTGTTTTAAAAAACTATTTTTACTCATCCTTGCAACATTTACCAGCATAAACTTTTTTATTTATAAGAAACCTGGCTCAAGCCTAGTACTAAAAGTTTCTTAATGTTTGACCATATTTTAGTTCTAAAAGTTTCTTAAAATTTTCTTAATTTAACGAACTAAATTGCTGTGAAAGTGTATGCAGAAGGTGAATGTAGCAAACTATTCGTCCTGTGACAAACAAGATGTGTCAGTACGAGTTAAATTCTAAAGCAATGTCATATTCTCATTGTTTTGACACAGCTTTGCGTTGAACCAGGCAACGATTTCAATGTGCTATTTGTCTAAAGTTTCTTAGCTATTTCCTTGTAGTTCTAAAAGTTTCTTAAATTTTATGCTGCCTACACTCTTTTCTTTTTATAAGAATACCTAATTTTTTTCTGAGCCTCAATATTCTTAAAAATTTTCAGTTTTGAGCCTCAGATTATTCTTAAATTATTCTTAAATTGTTCTTGCTCAACACAAGGTGTAAATTCGCCTTAAGATCAAAGAAACATATTAAATCATTTTTGATGTGTTGATTCACCTTAAATTTCAACGAATTTTAAAACATATAGATATATATAGCGTCAAAGTGACAAATGTTTTGTTTTGGGAGGAAACTCTTAATTAAATTTGATTCGATTATCAAAATATTTTAGTTTTGATGAAGGTTGAGCCTGGCAATATTCTTAAGTTATTCTTAAATTTTAGCAATTTTGAGCCTCAATATTCTTATAGACTTTATTCTTATAAAAAAAAAGAGTGTAATACTAAGTTGCTTATGAAGTGGTTTCTTATAAAACACCATGTAGAGGAGCAAACATGGGCCAGCATACAGGGGCCAACCCAAG
>OLMO02000302.1:13499803-13511205 GCA_900291935.2 Cassiopea xamachana
ATGCAGAGATTTGATTTTACCAGCAATGGGATTTCAGGAAGTACATCGACGTGTTTATGACCTAGAACAAGGAAATAGATTTCATTTCACGTATTGTTTTAAAAAATGATTTTTACTCATCCTTGCAACATTTACCAGCATGAACTTTTTTATTTATAAGAAACCTAGCTCAAGCCTAGTTCTAAAAGTTTCTTAAAATTTTCTTAATTTAACGAACTAAATTGCTGTGAAAGTGGGTGCAGAAGGTGAATGTAGCAAACTATTCGTCCTGTGACAAACAAGGTGCGTCAGTACGAGTTAAATTCTAAAGCAATGTCATATTCACATTGTTTTGTTACAGCTTTACGTTGAACCAGGTAAAGATTTCGATGTGCTATTTGTCTAAAGTTTCTTAGCTATTTCCTTGTAGTTCTATAAGTTTCTTAAATTTTATGCTGCCTAATACTAAGTTGCTTATGAAGTGGTTTCTTATAAAACACCATGTAGAGGAGCAAACATGGGCCAGCATACAGGGGCCAACCCAAGNGGGGTCAACATAGGGGGACCAACATATGAGAGGCCATTTTGGTCGGGGCCCCCAAATATTTTGTCAGATTTTGTGATTTTCACATTCTTGTTATTACTTGCTAAAGTCCTAAAGAACCCGGGAGCCTCCTTTACGCCACTGTTAATCGTGATCGATGGACTGTTGGAAGATCCCATTATTAGCAGCAAGTGAATGTTTTACAATACTGAAAGACTATCATATTGAGTAGCCAGTGGCGTGCCAAAGTAGGGGCTTGGGGAACCTCCAGATATTCAGTACATCAATTCGAATCTTTTGTAGAAAATAGAACTCCTGGTACTTAGAATGCCCCTTGGATTTAGTGTTTCTATCAATCAATTTTTCAGATCGAGAACCAACTATTCCATCACACCAAATGGAACAAAAACCAGTTGATAATCCGGAATGGTATTGGGGACCGATATCCAGGTAAATATGTAATTAGTATTGTGTTCAAAAGAGTTTATGGCCATTTCTGAGCAAAGATGTGTAGCTTTTTGTATTTGAAAGTGTTTGGAAAATAAGCCTATTTTACCTGGGATAGGGTGGAATTGCATTTAGAAACCTTCAAAAGGAGCGTCGAAACTGGGGGGGCAGGAGGCGTTGGCTGCCCCCATTTTTCTCAGAAAATAGCATGTTTCACTATTTTTACCTAAGCTTATCTCCGCCCCTCCACTCCACTAGTGACCNCAGGCCCCTCCACTTTCAAAGTCGTTCCACGCCCCTGTTCAAGCTTTTCAAACTGAATTGACCAGTTGCACGATACAATCTTTTTTAAAAAAACAATTTTATAAGAGCACGAGCCTGAAATCTGGCGGAAAGCTAAGAACAAATTAAGAGCACGGCTGAGCCTGAAGCCTTGTCGTCAAATGTGTTTTTGGAAAATGATGCAGAAGCTTTCCACTAACAAATGGGCACGAAATATCTTTTCCTCTTTAACCTGAGGAGAATTGACGACCTTGAGACTTTTTTGTTTTCCATTTTCGCAAATTAGTTGCTCCTAGCGAAACTAGGTACTGTCCTAACTTTGTCCGTTTATAAGTGTTTGTAGACTTTTCAATAAAAAACATTAATATTCAAGAGAGACCATCTTGGTTGTAAAATTTTCGTTCTCAGTCAATCAAAAGATCCAATGTTGTCCTGTATGTTGTCTNTTTCTATATATTTCTAAATGGCCTAAATGCTACTAATTTAAGAACACATTAAGAACAATTGAGCCTCACAATTTTGGAAAATTTAAGAACAGCCAACGTGAATCTCTATTATACTTTTTCTTATAAAAAAAGTTTAACCGAAAATTGATAGACTGTGTTACTTATTAGAGATTTGTTCCACACACGATCTCTTTGCTTTTTGGGGCGGGGTATCAAATTCATTTCGGTCCAAGGGCTGCACGAGGCATAATTTTATGCCGAGCGGGCTGGATTAGCTGACAGGGCCCAAGGAGGGGGCAGTTACGTAATAGGGGGTCGAAAATTTGTAACTCATCCATCTGCCATGTTGAACAATGTGGATAAACTAGGGTGGAGCTTATCTCTTAATTGCCAGCTGACGCAGGCGAGAACAACATAGTTGGGTTTCAGTTTGTTCACATTGGTTTCAAGGATCACATGGAAGCCCTTGGTGGGTTGAATCTGGTTCACATGACATAAGCCTTGTTTACACTACACAAACTAACCTGGGCTCGTGCCAAGTTAAAACTAACCCAGGTTACTTGTAGTCGCGTTTACACATGTGCATTCCAAATTTGTAGTGTAAACGAAAACTGGGGCGAACCCAGGTTAGTTTAGTATCAACGCGTGCTCAGAAAGGAAAAGCATAGTGAGAGAATTCGTTTACTAAATGAAGTGCTCTTTCCAAGCCATTCTCAGCCTTCAATCTCTTTGCGAACTTCCCAAAGATCCGCCTCTTTCATGTCGACAAGTTAAGTTGAAGCTAAATTGCTTCTTCAGCCCGAATCCTAACATGACCTTTTAAAACTCCAGTATCTTTCAAATAGTGGCTCTAACAATGTTTAAATGCATCGCGCATATCTAAATCATTGATCGAAAACAGGAATTCCCTAAATATTCAGAGCTTTCTGCTGTGCTGTTGCAATGTACACAGCGCTTTGTTAATTGAGCATGCGTAGAGGAAAAACTAAACCAGGTTCGCCCCAGGTTTGCGTTTACACAACACTTTTACAAAACTAACCTAGTTTCGACCTAGGGCGAACCCACTCCAAAAGTAGGTTGAATCAGCCTGGGGTGAACCTAGGTTAATTCGCATTTACACTACGAAAAAATAACCTAGTTTTAATCTGGGGTGAACCTAGGTTAGTTTGTGTAGTGTAACCAGGGCTGTAGTTCTGACACATTTCCGCTAGGGAGTAAAAATTTGGAATGACCTCTAAGCATTTAATGCGTAAACTTAGGTTCTGCTTAGTCAGCTTCTTGTTCTTGTGCCAGGCGGCTTCATTGTTGAGTATATGCAAATTATTATTTAAGAGGTTGCATTAGAAAGAAGCAAGAAAGAATACTATATATGTATTGTTAGTAGGAATAGCAATTTTATAAACAGCAAATAATTAGAGGATTTTTAACTTCACATTATGTAATAGGTGTTTTTTCCCGATTATATTTTCTTAAAAATTATTGTAGGAGTTATTGAGTATTTGCAATTTAGTACTTGTGTTATTTTCCTTTGTAGTAGTATCTCAGAACGCAAATCAGCTCTCTTGAGCTGCCTTAGTATGACCTGAGTTCACAAATAACATGTGTATATATGTTTGCATGTATTCAGGAGCACAACTAGGAGTTTTCGAGGGCAGGGGTTCAATCCACAAAAAAAGGCAAATCAAAAATTTTTAAAAGAAGATATGGCCTGTGAATATTGTTTTTTACATTTATAAGTGGAGAAAATGCTGTTTGAAGTTTACTGATATCATTACCACTGAAGACCAATAATTCTTATTGTGCTTTCTTATCACCGTAAAGAAGGAAAATGGGGGCTAGGGGCGAAGCCTCTGGAAAATTTTCGGAACCATGCCATTTCCATCCTAGGGAAACACCCTTTTTGATATAGAGAGGACACTACAAAAGGGGCACTTTTGTTGAATTGCTGAAAAGGGTAGGAATCTAGACCCACCAGGACCCCTGGTTGCGCGCCTGATTGTATGTATGTAAGTTGAGCACAATAGTTCCTCCAACCAGAGTTCCAATTTCTTTCCTCCAACCAGAGAACCGCAACTGTTTCACACATCTTTTACATGAGAAAAAGTTGATCAGAAGTGAGGTTCAAGATGCCATCACCTTAAGAAAATCATAAGAAAGTCTGAAAGCCCAAGCTCCAAAGCTCATTTTTTTACCGCATCTTATCTAAGTTTTTTGTGATAGTAAAGATCATACTTCTTTATAGCCATTAGTGGCAACCCATTTTTGCATGTGAAAAAGTGCTTGGACATTTGATATAGCTTTTCACTCACCTGCGAAACCTATTGTATTTAATGGGCTGCAAGGAATATTTTCGACAGATTTTTTCTCGTTTGCGTTCTGTGGCCAAATGTGCGAGCAAAAATGAAAAAAGTACATATGATATTATCCCAAATAACTATTGATAACTTCGTTATTTGACTTATTCCCATGTTTTCTTCAAGTTTCGAACCAGGATTTTCAATTTGAAAGCAACGACTCCACGCAATCCACTGTGCTTCAGTACGGCATTCATTTGATCGCACAAGGGTGTGCTGTAGTATCTGCAATATTGTACTTGCCTCGTACATGATATCAGAAAAGTATATATCGAAGCTTAAAGACCAATTTTTGCGCTACATTTTGATATGAAAACTTTTTATTTTAGCGCAAAGAAAATTACCAGTATTTTCAGTCTGAAGTTTTGAGAAATTTTCCCATCCCTTATGAGATTAGGCAATAAATGTCCATCGAAGAGGTGCAATTCATAACAGCTCGTTTGGTTCTAAGAGCACTTTCTTTCAGTTTTTCATAGTTTTCATAGCCTTTCAACATTTAGCCTGCATCAGAGCCATGTTTGTAGTGTTGGAAAAGGAATGAAAGTAATGTCTGGAAGCTCTTCATAGCTAACAGGTATCGTCAACGGTTCGTTCTGCCTCTTTGTTGATAACAATAAACCCGCCGCTGCACAATATTACCTACGGAGCCGCAAGCTAGCAGATGTCCCTTCCCTTACTCGCACTTTTTCCTATGGCCAGTTTGTGCCAATAGAAGCTCAGAAATTTTAGGAAAATCTCAGCCTTGTTTCGTGCATAATTTAAGAAATTTGAGGCTCGTGCAAAGAGAAGCTTTTTAGGAAGATGTTCATTACGCCTTCTTGGTGCAAAGGATTCGGCGTTGAATTTAAAGCTCAATCTTGACAGCAATATAGATAACATTATAGAGCCCAGTATGTCTTTCAAATCCTGCAGAGGCCCCTCAGAAGCTTCCAAGAGACAAATTGTTGTCTACTTTATGAAGTGCATATTAAAATAGGGCCTCAATGTTACTGAATTCCCAGAGCCTGCGAGTGTCTCTGTTACTCCACTGATATAGCACTGTCTCCAGAGCCAATTTCAGTACCAAGCTATCAACATCACCTATGGCAATTCATTCGTCTTTATTTGAAATTTCATGTTTCTGATTGTATCTCTTGCAGGGAAATAGCTGCAGAAAAGCTAAAACACACCCAAGATGGAACTTTCTTGGTGAGAAATTCGTTGACAAATCCAGGAGAATATACATTAACACTAAGGTTGATAGTAGTTTTTTTTATTTTTATAAAATTATTTGTCATAAATATGCCTTCTAACTATCAATCATAAATATTTTTATCATCAATTTTGTTGTTATTCTTTTCTTCTACTCCTTGCAGTGCCCTTCAAAAGGACTTTTAAATGAGGGTGTAGGAAGAGAAGCTTAACAACATGCTACTACATTTCCTATAATTACCAACGATCATTGCTCTCAATGCCAGCTTTTACCGACTAGCCAAAGAACTACCTACGACTTCGGCAAAATTTGGGGATTGTATCACCCTTACACGTCCTACTTCGGCAATCCCCTATCTCCTTGCCTATTTGCTGTCCCCCAAAAGCCATGGTGTACCCTGATGAAGCAGCTGTCACCATGGGAGAAAGAGCTTAGGGAGCGTTCCGAGTGACTATAGCAAAGCTCTAGACGTACCGGATATCCTAGTCTTCTTCCGATGCTTTTTGTTGGTACATTTTCCACCTAGANAAACGATAGATACCCTAACTTTTATTAGCCTCACCTTAGTCGCCACCATCGTCATCACGATCGTCGCTGGGGACGTGGAAAGAATTCACAACTTGAGGGTGCATCCAGGGACACCTTCACCAGTAAAAGAGGGTGACTCTGTCAGCTGTAAAGGGGCAATTTACTTACAAATTTATGTAAACTGTGAAGCATGTGCCCCCTGCCTCCCATTTCCTACTTCCAAGACCATCGCCATTACTTCCATAATGATGAATCATTTTATTTGTTCAACGTGTTCTATGATTTTTAGCTTATGCGTTTCTTTTATTGTTAGGAAAGATGGAGGAAATAAACTAATAAGAATAATTGAAAAAAATGGAACTTTTGGATTCACAGATTCTACGACATATCCTTCTCTTTTTGCCTTAATTGAGTATTTTCGCACTCATTCACTGAAAGAATACAACTCAAGTCTGGACATAAGATTAATGTTTCCAGTTGCAAAATATGAGGTAATATGATATCTTTTAATCAGTTCTTACTCTTAACAGAAGGCTACCTATTCGTATTTGGTTAGAAAAATCGCATACACGTTTATTTTATAAGAAAGTGGTTTATATAAGAAACTCAGCTGCCCACAAAGTTGAGAAAGGTCCGTACTGGATTTCTGAAGCTGAAAATAGAAATATTGATCCTTGCCAAATCGCAAAATGAGTAAAATATAGTATTTTACATCATTGATTTGGCAATCAAACTACTTCTTTATCCTGTTGTGACTAAATCTTTGTCAGACTTTTCCTACGTGATGCTGTGGTTTCTCTCACCTTGGTCCACTACACGTTTTTTTTATAAAAAAGTGGTTTATAAGAAAGTATTAATCAGCTGCTCAAAAAGTTAGGAATGTTCAGCACTGGATTTTTGAGACTTAAGAAAGTTTTTTAGTGTTTATGTATTTCAAATTCGATTTATCTTTGTACAAAATGTCATGTATGAGATGTTGGCTACCCTCTAACAGTTTAACTTCTGTTATTTTCTAAGATTTATCATCATTTCAAGTGTACATGGAGCTTTTTCACTTTCCATTAATGTGCATGCGCAAAACATGTGAACTCAAAAACTTTTGGTAAGAAAGTCGTAGGAAAGTTTTGGTACTGGAATTGTAATAAGTAATGGGAGAAAGAAAACTTTCTTGTAAAAAAGACGTGTATTGCAACTTATAGCGTTTAACTCATGATGTAATTGAAAGTTGTATTGATTGAAGTAATATTCTAATAATTGGCTTGTTGAATATTGAAATAGATCGCAAGTTTGAAATGTTCTGTCACCCGATATTTTCTCCAGTTTTATTTGCTGGTAAAATTACTGGCATCATTCTTACAACTTGATTTGAAGATAATTAGAATGTCGTATTGTGATGCAATTGTTCATCTATGATAGTTTAATATTTGTTAATATTTATATTTACACTTATAACCTTTTTTATCGTTATTAGTGTTGTATTTTAGATGGGGAGCCCATGAAAACCAGCATCTTTGCTGGAGAGCCGAATGACATGATATAGATAACATATAGATAATGAGCAGATAGGTTTAATGGTCCGAAAACTGGCTCCAGGCAATTTATTTATCGCGCGTGCTGTCTATTTCAGAATTTGCCCGAAGTATCTATGAGCCAAATTGAGCAGCAATTAAAGGAAGTTAGTGAAAAATTGGGACAATTGAATACACTTGAAGGAGAACTTGATAAGTCGTCAAAGGTTCGTTTATCCTATTTGATGAAGGTGGTTGGTTTTTTGGTGGCTTCAATAGTTTTAAGCCCAGTCTATTTTGGGAATCTATTAAAAGAATCCCGCTTCTGTTTACCTATAAACTGTGACTTTTATTCAATTGTGACCTATATCCTTTATTCACCTCTAACTCGTGTCCTTTGTTCACCTATGACCTGTGTCCTTTTTCCACCTGTGACCTGTGCCCTTTCTTCAATTATGGGACTACGGTTCAATTTTGAAGTATCATTTTATTCGCCTTTGGAAAATAATTTTTTCACTACCAGTTTTCTCTTTCAGGAATTAGAGGATGCAAAAGCAATGCTTGATAGCCAAACCGAAGTGATCCATTTGCTAGAACAACACATTCAATTTGTCCGGATATTTATGAAGGAGGTATCGCCTAATGATAGATACATGTAAGTATACCATTGTCAATGTTACTGCCAGTAATACTGCCAATTGGGATCGTCCTTTTTCCTAAATTTTTGGGCCCGTTCAATAAATACGTTATGTTGGAGGGTTAGGAATCCTGATAATTTTTGTTACCAGCCATTACTTCAACTGAGGGGATGAGCTAGTCAGAAGTAACATCGCTACCTTTCTGTTAAAAACAGTTGAGCTTGTACAGAACAACATAAAATGTTTGCATGCCAATAATCGGAGTTCAGGGTTTGTGATAGGGTTTACTTACGTTTTGCATGCATAACGAGTGGACATTTGCCCAGTAGATTACGTCAGCAATAAGAATTTCTTCACTAGAATGAACGAACGGAAATATTTCTATCTGCAACCTGCTTAATTATGAATAAAAAAACTCACGTGACCAAGTCATATAGCCCTCTTTTCAATCATATTCTATAATGCATTTGGTGACTGTGTGATTGGGGTGGAGCTTCAGCACGTGCTTCTTCTTACCAGAGGGAGTCTGGTGCTTATCATATCGAGCCGTTACAAGTTTTACGTGGGTCAAAATTTTCAGATTCAGCGTTACGATTTATTGAAGGGTTCCTATCGGCTGGTACTCAAAAATATGAACAAATTTCGCCCATGAATCAAAGTTATTTAACTTAACAGATTAATTATTTGGTCAGAATAAGATAGAAACATGTGCTTTAATATACTCCCATTTTTCCTTCAGAGTACCTTGTCAAGGTTAACTCACATATAGAAACTGCATCTCAGAGGATTTTGCATTTTGAAACTGGGTATCCGCCCTATTATTGGTTTTATGCCAGCATGTATCTTCATTGGTCTATGCTGACGCCAATATTGAATGTTGGCCCTTCCCAACCCCGTGCAAGCTTTATTTTGCTTACACCAACTTCATGCGCAAAAATGTGTTTTTTTTCTAGCCTCCTCCCAGGGGCGGATCCAGAGCTGGACTTTGGGGGGGCCATCTAATTCCTTTTATTGTCTTTTTCATGCAAAAAGCTTCTTAACACAATTGTTTGCTATAGGAAATGTTACCGTTTGGAGTACCATGGCCCCCGGAAGTTGGATCCACCCCTGGCCCCTCCCCCTTCTTGAGTGTGCCCTATGTGAATAACCAGCCCAAAATGGGTCTGAGCCGACTGTACTGCCACTTTGCTACATCCGCTGTTAGTGACGTAATTTGCAAATGAGGATTGTTTAGCCTCTTTTTCCCAGTTTCAGCCTCCCTCGTTTTCTCTGTATATATGCTATTGTATTACTCCACTTGTTTTATTATGTGCTAGCAAACATAGGCTTCAAATCTTGATTGGCTAAGAATTTTCTTCACATCCTTAATCCAGCTGTGACAAGCATTTGTTGATATAATTCTGCAATTTGGTTGTTTAAATCGGCTAGGAGAAAAAGAATGTGAGGAAAATTCTTAGCCAACCAAGATTTGACGCCTATTCTGTGCTAGCATATTGAGAGAACGAAGTGGAAACTGAAGGAAGAATAAGATAGGTGAAATGAGACGAAAACGCTGCAATATATGAACTAGTTACTTACTGCAGTCATGTGGCAGATGGTTTGTAGGGTTGAAGCTTATTTAGTAGAAAATTTGCATCCATATCACTAGTATGAATTCCTTTAGTAGGGGTGGTGCCAAAGGGTATAGGGATGCTATAGCCCTCTGTACTAATCATGCTAGCCCCTCGCCTGAAGATTATTAACTCTTTTCTCGCCATTGGTATAGTCGGCACTCCGACGAAGCATTTCTAACGCCATTCCTGTTCTTTAGCAGGCCTGATACGATGAATTAGACTTCATTTTGAGTAATTGTGTATTCCTACTTTATAGGCTAAATGAGTCGATTCGTATGATGGACATTAAATTGAATGAGGAAAAACGAGCGCTTGGTAGTTTAGATGAGCTATTCAAGTCAAAAGGAGATGAATACTCAAGCCTGGAAAAAACTTGGAATGTTGTCAAGGATGAAAAACCAGAGTACGAAATAAAATATTCTGAGCTAAGCAGGTAAGTGCTATCCGTGATAAATGTCATATTTATACTTATAGTTTTACTTTTGTACATTGTGTTCTATTTATTACCGATTTAGCATCAATAATGCAGTTAACAGAACATCTGCAAGCAGTGTGACCAGTGATTTGATGATCAAAGGTACCTTGTTTCCATTAAAAAGTACAGGGCTACTTCGCATAAGTGTGTGTCGCGACGAAAATTGGCTGTTTTAATCAGTTTGAGTGCAGTGTAAAACGCAGACTGACAACATCCATGGAAACTACTGTCATGGATGTTGTGATCAGACATTGTTTTCCAAATGACCTAGGGTTAGAGTCGTATTCCAGGTTGGAGTTTGCTATTCTCTGCATTAGAGTAGTGTTCCGGGTTGGAGTCTGCTATTCTGTGCATGCGCCAGGCTCTTTTTCAATCATTGCAACCTCGATGTGAAGTTTAGCATAATTTTGGTAAATCTGGCATAATTTTTGGACAATTTTGGCATAATTTCCAAATTAAGATGTGGTCACACTGTCTGCAAGGACCCAGCCAATACCAAAGTACATGAAGATCTTTCTTATAAGAATGATTGCAAGTGAATTTTTCAGTAGCGTTTTTGGTGTGTTTTTTGAATTAATTTATATCACATCTTCTATTTTCAGACGATTGAAGGAGATAGATCCAACGCTTGCCAATGACTTTTATAAATACGAAGATGAAGGGTAAGCAACACTTGGCTTTTTCCTTTTTTGGAAACATGACACCAATGCTCCTTGCTACTTAAGTAATGCAGTCTCAATGTTGCTTAGGTACTATGGCTTCGTGTTGTAGTAATTTGTGTATACATGGTTGCCACAGAACTTGGAAAACTTGGAAAAATATCAATTTTTTAAAAAAGGCAAAGAAAACTTAGAAAAGTTAGGGAAAACTATTGAAACAGGCTATAAATCATGAAGTATGGAAAAATTTCTAGTTAGTGCTCTCCTTATTGACGTGGATACTGATGGGGTAGTGGTTTCTAAATGCAAGAAGTGTTGGTTCGATTTGCATTGACTTATTGCTAAACTGTTTGTTGGGGAATCCACTTTGGGCTACGTATGTTCTTTTTAGTTTTAGTCTGTGTATAGCTCCTTTTCTACCTGGCATGTTAATGTCTCCTGTAGTTCAGTATTCGAGATATGACATATTTGTGACAGCAAATTGTTGGGGAATTTTGTTGAGCCATGGAAGAGTCAGCGAATATGTATATATATTATATATATAAATATATATATATATATATATATATATATATATATATATATATATATATATATATATATATATATATATACACACACACATACATATACATATACATATACATATACATATACATATACATATACATATATTAGTTTTAGAAGCCTCACTTTTAAAACCCATTATGTTATGCCATCGTGAGAATTCATAAATT
>OLMO02000302.1:13514706-13533969 GCA_900291935.2 Cassiopea xamachana
AGTACTCGCTGTGAAAGCAAGATTCTGTATTCGTCCCAGTGCCGCTGTCTTTCGCGATAGTATAAGAAGCGAAGTAAGACTTCGATTAGCGTCATGACTAGCCTCAATGAGTTGAAGCTAGATGCTGGCCGAAGAAAATCTAGCTTTTGGCATTCATGCCGCCCTCACCCCAAGAAATAAAGTCACGGCTAGATAAAGTTGTTGATCAGGAAGGAAATGTGAGTATTTTGTGAGATTTCATGATGATTGAACCACCTTTTGATTGCAATTATTTTTCACCTTCAATGCTGCTCATCTCATTCGCCATCTTGATAGGTGCTGGACATGGCCTCAGTTCTGGATATCGTATCTGTACTCGAGAGAATTGTTATCACCAAAGAAGCGCTAGAGGTGAGTAGACTTGTAAATAGTTAGGGTTAGTATTTTATGAGTTAAAAGTGTACTCAAGGCAACGAACTTGATTAGAAGTGCTAGTGAATCCTCGCTTGTATCACCATGTCCATCTGTACTTGTTAGGCCTAGGAAGGGCCTTTCTGCACTTTCTCTTTTAAAGTAGTGAGAAATATTAGTGTCTGGGAGAGCAGTATTTTTCCACCGTCTAATATGTGCTACATGGAATCCTGTCTTGTAAGCAAGCAAAATTATTTTAAAAATTACATAGAAATCTCAATGATTGTCAACGTGTGGGGAGCCTGTTGTGCAGTACCTGTAGCTCCGTTAACTAACAACGGGGTTGATTTGTTTTGATACTGGACGGTCTCACCATTATTATGTTCGACCGGGTTGGAGATCTGTAACAAGGTTTTAGGGTGAATATTTGTGTAGACGTTGAATGAGGAGACGTCGCATTCTCCATTCCATTTTCACTATGAAATTGTTCTTTCCACACCTTAAGGATTATTTATTGGACATTGTTACGCTTAGAGCTTAGTTAGATTTTAGGCCTGCATAGATAATAAGGGGTGCCTTTTGAAATAGTGGCATGCAAGCCACATATTGTGCCCTATCTTTCACCAAGCCTAACCCATCAGGACGATAAGAGGAAAGAATGGAGAGGATATGCTGTTTAGTATTTTTATTATGTTTCCTTTCATTTGATCCATATTTTGTATTCTTAGGTTGTAGTAAATGACAGGAGCCTAAAGTTAGATGTAGTAGTTGACTTCATCTACTACATGAATTTGTTACTGCATGCTGAGTTACAAAAACTTTAGTGCAAATTGTTAGATGGTAAATGATGATCAAGTTTGTTCATACGGCTGATGTGAACACTCTTAGCACATGAAATTGCAGTTATAAGAAAACTAACATTAGTTCTTTCCCACACCTTTTCCTTAATCCTTCCCTAGCCTGGTTTTTACCTTAGATAAATATATTATGGGATAGACATGTGGATCAGATTCTTAACATATACTGTGGCTAACAGGGGGTTTTGGTGGATGGATTTGTCACCGGATCTTCCTGCTATGCACAATGCCAAGATTGTTAGTACATTTTTGTAATTAGTGTAATGAGTGCTTTCCAAGTGGTATGTNTAGTCATAGGCAATTTCATGTGCTGGGATTCTGCACATTCACTGTTCATAGAAAATTCCTTTGTTACAAAAACTACTGGAGATAGAAGAAATGATAAATACCTTCCTCCTTGTTGTGAAATGGGAAATATTACAAATTGCTCTTTGTCAAGTTAAATTCACAAGGGGAAGTCTAGAATTCTAAATATGATAAATGGAATGCAATAACTGCAGAGTGTTTTCCTACTGACTGCTTATTTTTCATTTTTGGAAGGGTGGCCCCTCAGCAAATGCTGTTTTCCAAAGGACCCTCCTTTAATGTTACAGTTAATTTAATGAAAAAAAAACAAAATATTTGCACATTTCAATAACTGCTAGTTTATAGCATTCTTTCTTCACTTTGCCAATTTATCTGTTAGCCTCTTTCCTGCAGATTTCCGATCAGGCCCACCCCTTGAGAATTTCAGGAGAGGGTGTAGCCAGTCTTATTTGCCAACAGGTGTCAAGTATGCAAGTGTGCCTGTAGACTGTGAAATTTTTGTAGTCTCATGTAACATTTTTTATCAATTCAGGAAGTATACTGTTTTACAGGTTGTGTCATATTCCAATGTCCCTGAAGTAGATATGGCCATGTTTTTCAATGCATGCAATACTAAGAGGTTACACATATTTGCATCACTCTTGTTGTTTTTGTAGGCCACAAGGATTGGTAGAGTCATTAATTTGATGAGAAAGAAAACGGAAAATGAAGAGCTAGCGAGGCGAGCAAAGAAGTTAGTGAAGAAATGGCAGAAACTTGTAAGTAATCACTTCAAGAATTTATCAAAGTCAGGAGAATTATCCAAAGGTGGAAATAGTTCAAAGCTGGCACCATCAGTTGCACAGCTGAATGGTGTGGTTAGTGAACAAGAAGAAAGACCAAAATCATGTACAGACATTAAACAAATAATAGGGACCAAAAGGAAACGTACAAGTATTAGTGCACAGAGTTCCCCCCTTAGTGAAAATGACCGTGTTAGTTTAGATAGTAATTCAAAGGATGTTGTAGGTGTTAGCAATAAAACAAATTTAGTTGGTAGTAACAAAACCATTAACTCTCTTGTCTCTGAGCAAAATGGACAGCATAGCTTTTTAGAAAAAGGCCAGAAAGATCTAGTTGGCAGTTCAATGGTAGTTGATGGTTTGATGAAATCTCTTGATGAAGCAACACCACATGATCAGAAGGATGATATTGATTGGATAGCAGTTGATGAGGATTCTTCAAATGTTGATGCTGTATTAGCACCTTGTGAAAGTGTTGCTCCAGAACCACCCACTGACATTCCAGAAGAAGACCTTGCAGTTGTAAGGAGAAATATGCCAGAGGATGCTGTTGATCCTAGTTCCCAGGCTGATGGTGTTAATGGATGTTATAATGAAGATGGTGTTTGGTGTGCCTGGCTGGATTGTGTAACACAGAGAGATAGCAGTTTGTTAATCCTTCCCTATGTCATACTTGAATAGCAAATGTCATTTGGCTTGGATTAGCTTAACAATTAAGGGTTAATGTTTTCTGGTTGGTCTCTGGGTAGATCTTGCATTTAGTAATAATACAAATATGGAGTTTATACTTGCTTGCCAAGTAATTTTTTGATAAAAATAGCAAGGCTTGTTTCAAGTGGATTGTCCTAAAGCTGCCTATAGGACCTAGATTACTAGATTGACTTGTTTTGGATGTGATGTAGTTAAGTTTTTTTGAGAGAAGAAATCGTGTAATGTCTAAAACAGATTTTATTTACATCAAGTTGATATAATTTGAGCTCCATTTCGTCAATGGTCTGATTTAAGCTAATGTGCTCACTAGTGCATTTGCTGGTGACTAAGGAGAATATACAGATACAATTTGTTTTGAAATTGTCCTTCGAAGTTAATGTATTGGCAGATCTGCCTTACAGAAACTTATAGAACTAGTGGGAAGTCACCTTGTTTTTGCTTACAGTAAGCTGTATAATGTTTACTAATGAGTTCATGAAAGTTGATCCCAGTGTAGTGGGTGTCACAAGTCTGGGATTTTGCAGAGATGCATGGCAGCTTAAACATCATTTTGTAAGTCATTTTGCATAGTACATTAGATATTGTGTACTTTCAGGTGCCTCTGAGAAGGGATCTCAATAACAGGGGGTTGAGGGGTTGTAAGAGCTGGGGGTTGAAGAACATTTTGTTAATTACCTAGTTGGAAGAGTTTGATAAATAAATATATGACATGGAAGATGACAAGTAGGTTTATGCTGTATTTGGCACACAACTGGGAATTTTTTAGGGCCAAGGTCGAATCCATGACAAGGGCACATAAAAACTTTCTGAAATAAAACATTGCCTGTGAATATTGTTTTCCAGATCCATTAGTGGAGGAAATAATGTGGGAGGTTTCCTGATAATGTTGTTCTGAAGACCAATGATTCTTATTGCTAATTCTTACCATAGAAGGGGGAAAGGGGGTTGAGGATGAAGCCCCCAGAAAATTTTCAGAATCAAACTTCATCTTTGGAAAACACCCTTTGTGATATAGAGAAGGCACTACAAAAAGGCACTTTTGTTCATTTGCTGAAAAGGGCAGGGATCTAGACCCCCAGGACCCCTAGTTGTGTGCCTGCTGCATGCTCAGGGTGATGGCAGATTGTAGACAAGATAAGAAATTTATAAACCAGGCAGCTTAATAAAGTCCAAGATTTGTAATTTCCACCCCTTTTACTAGGTGCAGTATGCTTGTTAGGAACCATTTTTAAAAGAGAAATTGACAATAACTAAATATTGTTGTTTTTGAATGTGTTTCCAATTGTATGCACAAATTTGTCCACTATGGTGGCTACCATTACACATCCTTTGATTATTGTGAATATTGAATCCCCACCCCCACCCCCAATGTAGTTGAGCATTCATACAGATTTTTCCTTTAATTCTAGTATTTGTTGTTTTCAAACTTAACATTGCATGAAGTGTTTTGTTGGCTTAGTGAGCATAGCACACTGCTAAAGAGAAGCAGGAGAATTTGATATTCTTTGTAACTAGAGAAACAAGATCATCATCTGTATAGACTTTTAGTTGTATTTTCATGAGGAAATCTACAGACTTTTTCTTTCGTATTTTCTCTTGTTTTCTTCTGCCACATTCACCCTTTCAGTTACCATTTTCCACCTCTCAAGACACCTGTACAGCAACGATTCCACTTACCATGTTCCCAGTTGACTTAACTACCAGCTCAACGCTGGTCACCACTTCAACGTTAGTCACCACCTAAAGGCAACGTACACAGAGAAACATGCTTTATGCTTTGCTCGTAAATAAAGCTATGATTATTCGCACAATCAATAATATATTACACGTTTTCTAATATCCATGTTGACCATTCTTTGATATTTTATTTGAAATTACTGCTGTGAATGAAAACCAGGGGGCTATTTTATGTGTCGTAGTAGCACTGTTCATGGAATATCCTCGCCTTTGTTGATTGCTTTCGAAAGCTGCGATGTTGCCTTGTTGTTGGCGTATCCTTTGTACCCAGCCACCATAATATCTGGGTTGATTTTAGCTCGTTGGAAACTAGGAACTTCTTGAACTGCCTTCCACCATGAATTGAATCGTTTGAAGTCATCTGTGTCAGGTATTTTGAAGTCCCTGTAGTGCTCAAGCACAGGAAATCTTTCAACGTGCGGTGCCAGCATGATATCAACTAATCCAAACTCTTTACCCATAAAGAAAGGCCCATCAGATATGTCTCTCATAGCCCCCTCCAGCACCTTGATTACTTCAAGCAGTTTTCCCTTGCATGCATCCCTATCCTCCTGTTTCTCTTTCAACAGCATCTCGTAGAACAATTTAACAATATTACTATTTATGTAGGTACTCCAAGTTCGTGCCGTTGCTCGCAGCGCAGGAGATTCTGGAAGGAGGCCCCCCTTGTCAGGTCTTGTCCACATGTCGTTGATGTACTCCAAAATAATAGCCGAATCGCATATAGCATTTCCTTGGTCTTTCATTGCTGGCACAAGTCCTTTTTTGTTGACTTCAAACAGACTTGCAGGCTTGTTGCGCAAATCCACGTGAATTGCGTCGAATTCTACTCCCATTTCGTACATGCCCATGCATGCTTTTTCTGCAAATGGACACTCCTTTAATATCCATAACATTGGCTTTGAATCGTCTTCCGCGTTGAAACGTCGAATAGCTGTCGCTTGTGACATCTGTAACGAATGAGAAGATCCATGTGACCATATTGACATACCGTATTACCTCAAATGAACGCCGCATTAATAAGTTCATATCAAGAACGAGAGCTGTGATATAGGCATATGGGTGATTCCCAGGGGGGCTCCGCCCCCGAGCCCCCTTGTAAACTATACTGTTTATTTTGGGGGCTCAGCACCCCTAAAAATCTTGCATTGGCCTTGCTTATCAAGGTGTTTTGTACTGCTATGATTAATTATTCTCTGCTATCTGGTAATTGAGGCAGTTCTAATTGTTCATTATACTTTATTAGTACTAAACTAAAGTATCATATCTGCGTCTTTGAAAATTTGGGCTTGGTTGCAGCTAGGTCACACCCAAAATATGGGAGTGGTTGCACCTAGAGTCCCCCTTGTTAAAATTTAGAAATCACCACTGGTGCTGCGTCTGTGATCTGTTCCCAGATCGCGTTTATTTGTCGGCAGGATAGACACAAAGAAGTAACTCAAATGTGTTTCCTCTCTCTCGCAATGTACTTTTACCACACTACTGAGGTCTTTCACAAGCACCTACAGTACAACACCTACTTCTGATCTATTAGGGGTGCATTACACATATAATCAGAATACTTATGCGGGATGTGTCAGTAATTTTGCCCGACTTAGAGTAATCGTTACTCAGCATAAAATATAAGGGTAATGCTAGTTCTTTCTAGAATGCCTAGTCTAGTCGTGTATGCCGCAAGGGTAGATAATTCTTAATCCCTAAAACAATAGAATGGAATGCAGTGTAATGCACAGTCATTATTACGGGGTTCTTTGTATCCTATTAGAGCTTATGTAAAATACGGAATGGCAATGTGTTGCCAGATACTCCTTGGCCTCACTATATTCCTAAATAAGAGATAACCAAACGAACTATAGAGCGTAGATAAACATTTATAGCATGGCGCACGGCGAATTACTATATGCGCGAAGCAATGCGCTGCGGTGGTGTAGTTTAGTGTGAATAAACGCCTTTGAAATGTGGGCGTATAGAAAAATGCTAAGACTTGTACACCGAACATAAAACAAATGATGAAGTCCTAGGCATGTTAAGTACAGAAAAGCAATTGTTGTCTAACATTGTCAAACGAAAATGTTAATATTTTGGTCACCTAATCAGACAGAATGAGTTACAACGTCAGCTGCTTGAAGGAAAGATCAATGGCAAGCGCAGCAGAGGAAGACCAAGAATTGCATGGATGGACAACCTAAAGAAGTGGACTGGAAAATCATATGGAAATTTGATACGAATAGCAGAAGACCTTGAAAAGTTTAGATTCATGACAGTCAACGTGCTAAAAGCATTGGACACACTATGATGATGATGAATGCGCTGCGCGTATTCCTCCCTTTATTTTGAACATAAAATCAGCATTATTACACGTCTACGCTGATTTCCTTTTTCTATCAGAAACCTAGCTTGCGACCTGGTAGTTAAATGCAAGAATTGCTTAGTGATGTTTTCCAATTTCCATGGCGAAAATATTAAGGTATTCAAATGCTAAAACTGCTTAGTTTTATACTACGAATTTCTTGGAAGTCAGTTGTCTCTAGAAGTAGGATTCTTATAAATGTGTCTTTCAAACCACGTGTAAATCACTGCTGATGGGACCGAATGTGATTGGTTATCAGCTGTTGCCAGTTTTGTTTTCATTAGTTAATCTTTTCTGATAACTTAATTTAATGATAAGGAAATTATAGTCTACCTGTCTAGATAATGAAGAATGTTAAAAATCCAGTATAATATTTACATGCATAAGTGGCAAAATAGGCTTACGACAGGTCACTAGTTCAAGCCAGAGGTCAAAACAGGTCAAACTCAAACTGTAAATTGAAATGCTGCCCTATAATGCATGTCGTAAGTCAAAACAAGCTTAGAGTACAAGAGTCAAAGGACTACAGGAGCGAAACGACATTTTTACACATAGATTGGCAAGCACGAATGACAATTTAAGTTAGTAAGTAGGTGAATTACCTTGATTACCAATTAGCAGCTCCAAAAGATGTAGTAGATATGTGTTTTGTGTGATATCTGTAAGGTGATGTTCGTCGTCTGTAGCCTGTGTTGTTGGCCTGTGCTATCTTTCAGAACAGAAACTTTGTTTTTACCTGCTGAGTTTTATAATTCTCATACGCATAACACAAAAGAGTTTTGACGGGGGTACCTGGTGCTCTCACTGACTTGATGCTTAGGCCCATGGAGCAATCTGCTTCAGGCAGTCGCACTTCCCAACTAGCTATTCCATGAATTCCCAATAGCAAGTGCCTGTTTCAACTTGTTTTGAAAACCGTTCTGAATTGTCTCCGCTTGCTGCTCCATGTTCTACATATCACCAGTGGTGATTTCTAAAAATTTAATAAGGAGGGCTCTAGGCACAAAAACGCCCATATTTTGGGTGTGGCCCAGCTATAACCACGCCCATATTTCCAAAGATGAAAACATGATAGTTTAGTTTAATACTGATATAGCATAATCAACAATAAGAAATGCCTCAATAACCATATAGTAGTGCACAATTCATCATAGCACTTTGGAATCAAGGCCAATAAACTCTGAAAAGCCAAGTCAATGCAAGAGTTTTAGGGGGGCTGAACCCCCAAAATGAGCAGAAATTTTAACAAGGGGGCTTCGCCCCTGAACCCCCTAGAAATCACCCCTGCATGTCACACTATGATCACACTAGTTGTTACTTTTCCTTAGTACTTCTAATCAATATTAACTTTTATTTTATCTGGTGGACGGGCCTGGCTACTAATGTCGGGGATACGCTCGGAATTCTGGATGGAAAATAGTCTTTCATTGCACCCTCGTCTGGAAAAATGGTGTAAAAAGTGAAAAATGTAATTCTATGCGAAATAGTGGGGGGCCAGTGCCACCAGCCCTACCGGTTTCGACGCCCATGTGTCTACCCCTATGTCGGCATGCCACTGGTAATAAAAAGCTGTAGGAGTACCCCCGTCCGCCTTTAGCAGAAACGTGCAAGTGAGCATGATGTCAGCATTACTAAGCATGAGACAGCATAACCGGCCGTGCACGAGCGGGCCGCGGAGCCATGCATGTTCTACCTTTCTCCAAGTGCATTGTTTTCAGTCTGCAAGATATACGAAAACGAATTTTGGTGCTGTTTATGTTTGTTATAGTATAATTATACATCATACTATTGTTTATGTAGGGAGCATGCGATTTGATTAGATAGATGTTTAAAGATGGTTACTAGCTTAACACGTGTTACTTTCATTTTCTATGATTACACTCTGTTCTATCACATGTTGTTTTCTAGCTTTGCTGTTTTGAATTTGTACTTTATCTTGATTATATAGACTTGAATCTCATGTTAATCCTGGTTCCTCACTTATATGATTATAGAGACTCAACTAGCCGTTGAATTACAGCATTTACTTTATTATTTCATCTTTGATGCTATGTGCATGATCATAAAGCCGTCCCTACTTGTTAAACTAAAGCTCATGAGGTCGTTTCCAGCTCTGCCGTGTATGCGTATGCGACTGCCGAAAATATGCTGAAATACAGGCTTTTTACAGGAAAGTGGTTTAAAACAAGGCAGTACGCAAATGTTCAAACAGTTAAGAAAGTTCTTTACTGGATTCTTGAGGCCTATGACAACCAATAGACTTTGTATGAGTTAAAATTGCAATTTTCTGTGCATGAAGTTATACATATATGTCGTGCTCTCTTATATTCAACCGGTTCTCTTCTGTTATTGATCAAGACTGATCAGTATTTGCAACTCAAAACAAAGCCTCATTAGTTTGTCAAAAAACTTTCTTATAAAACAACATGTACGTTTTAGTGTTGTGCTGGAGAACTGTAAGTGCATTCAAGTCTCACATTATTGTAACCATTTACGAAGAAAGCCTGGCCATTGTCTTTCAGGATGGGCTATGGGGGCAGGTTGCCCTGGGACGCAGGGTCGCACAACAAGAAAAAGTTGTCTTTAAAATATACAAGAAGCCCGTCTCCGAAAAAAATAATGTCGTATTTTGGAAATGTACAGGATGGACAACATGGAATCTGGTTCAAACTGATACGATACCGTATCGGTGTTGGTTTAACCGCCGGACAACTAGACAAGACAAAGTAAACTACAGTATTTTCAAACCACCTGAATTGAATACGACATCACAACACGCTGATCATAAATCAGGTTTGGTTTTTCGTTTATGACACATTACAGAGTCATGTCTGGTACACTGGATCCGATACCGAAATAGATAAGAATACAAATGTTTTTGTTCTCTGTTGTCGTTACTTCACTTTTCTATCATTCTTTTGTAGGCAGAAGTGATGGGTTCCAATGGGCCTTTTGATTTCTGATAACTCACTACACCTTCGACTGCCTTCCACCATGCCTGGAATCTCGGGAACTCTGCACCATCCGGCATTTTAAAGCCTTTCAACTTCTCGAGCACTGGGATTCTTTCAACATGGGGCGCCAACATGATATCAACTACTCCAAACTCTTTGCCCATGAAAAACGGCCCTTCTTCGGATGTCGATTGCATTGCCTCATCAAGGGCTTTGATGTCTCCCAGTAACTTCTGCTTCGCTTCCTCCACATCCTTTTCCTCTTTGTTGAAAATCAATCCATACCAACTTTTCACAAAATTACTGCCGATGAAATTGCTCCAGGTCCTTGCAACTGCTCGCTGCGAAGGAGATTCTGGAAAAAGGCCTTTCCCATCTGTTTTCGTCCACATATCATTAATATACTCCAAGACAATGTAGGAATCAGCCACTGCATTACCTTGATCTCTCATTGCTGGTACAAGGCCCTTTTTGTTGACTTCGAATAAGCTTGCTGGCTTGTTCTGAGGATCCACTTCAATGATACTAAACTTAACGCCCATTTCATATAACCCAATTAAGGCTTTCTGTGCAAAGGGACATACTTTGTCCTTTAAGATCCAAAGTGTTGGCTCCGTATCATTTTCCGCATTGTACCTTCTCAGAGCAGTTCCCTGTGACATCTTTCTAGAATATAAAACACAAATGGTCATACTTTCCCCTGTACGACATTTACGGGTTACACATGCATGCAAACATAAAATTAATACACGTTTTTTTTTCTATAAGAAAATCATTATTTTGCCTGAGCCTCAATTTTCTTAACATTTCCCGAAATTGAGCCTCGGATTTTCTTAAATTTTTCTTAACTTTTACTGAAGTAAGCTGGCTACAGTGGTTTAAAATTTCATTATTAATATTGTATACATGAATTTGAATTCCATCTTTAACATTTTGAAGGCAATAACGACGAACTACCGATTTTTGGCCTATAAAAACACTTCATTTTGGAAAATGAGCCTCGTGATTTTCTTACGATTTTCTTAAGATTTTGACGATTTGAGCCTCATTTTCTTATAAACTTTTTTCTTATAAAAAAAAACGTGTATAAACCTAGCTGAAGACCTAGGCCCAAAAGGTCTCTTTTTGAACCTCTAATGATTAAATTGTAGTACTAAAAGTTCCTCAATAGTTTCTTAATTTTCTAGAACACATTAAGTTGTGGATAATTTCCTATTTGATTTTTGCTATGCTTGTAATAGACAATTCTTGTAATGACTAGGCCATGTTTGCCTTCTAGAGGACTGTATTTCTAACGTACAATTCAAAACAAAACAAGAGTATATAGGAATACAATAATGTCAAGCTCAAGCAGCGATGTAATACGAAGGATTAAAGATGTCCGTTTGTCCATAATTTCCAAAATCATCACATAGTGTCAGTAGCATGATACAGACATACGAAAACATCGAAAATCTGAAAATGTTGCCCTAATTCTGGCAAGAAAAAGACTGAAAACGCAAAGAAGGTAGGAAAGATTTTTATAAATGTATCTACGGCAGCTTTCGCTGCAAATGATTAACGCCAGCCTCCGAATTTTTGACTGCTTGCAGTGAAAAAAACCTTTCCAAATTCTTCCTCATTGATTTTTCATTTAGTAGTATAAGTTTTTTTAAATATTTCTGCATTCTTCGTGTATGTCTTTTTCAAAGTGGTTTCCTGCCGTAAATTGTGTATCATTGGTAGGAAATGAACTAAATTAATGAATTTATACGAAAGCTCCGAACAGTCAAATAACCCCAAGATCTGCACCTGACCATGGCCTGACGCACAAATACAGACCCTCAAAATACGGATAATTGTCCGCAAGCACGCTGGAATGATAGTAGGGCAAGGGGGGCCAACAGGAGCAAAAGGGAACCAACTTACATGGGTACCTCTTTGGGATACCGCCTAGCATAGGCACTTCATTGGGATCCAAGGCACCTTTTTCAGACATTCTCGTTCCATCCTTCAGCAGGACTTACATAAATTACTCTCTCTTCCAATAATATGTTGTTCGTTTATACAACTTACTTGATCTCCTTTGTATCGTATCAATGTCTAAAAAATGATTTTATTGCATTTCAAAAAGCGCACTTCTGCTCTCCCTACTCCCCTTAGTGAAAGGCAGGAGGGGCACTTGCTCTCCTCTGCCCCCCTCTCCAGCGTGTTTGACTGTCCGTTCCTTTGCATTCTTCTACCCAAGAAATTGAAGTTCAACTCATTAGGACACAAAAGAGTATAGGCAAGAACTCCTCACGGAGCCTTGCTCTCTTACCGCACATTACGAAGGAGGATAAAGAGGTTGAGTGAGTTTCTAGTGAATTTTCAATTGAAATTATGCAGATATATAAAGGCGAAATAAGAATTTTAATTCAATTTCGATACTTTCTTAAAAGCATGAGGATACAGCGCAGGCACTTACCTGCTGGGGAGCAAGGGGTAAATGCCCCCAAACGAAAAATATTGAATGATGTTGCCCCCCCTCACAGAATCGCTAGTCTGGAGATTTGTATAACAAAATAAGCTTTTTGCCGCTCCAAAATGCTTCCACTGGCAGGTTTTGCTTCCCCCTCGGGGGCATTTCCTCCAATTACGTTCTTGATATGGCGCTGCAATGCTGAATGATTCATAAGTGTGTGGTAACAGACAATAGGAATCCTTTGGCATACCCTGAAAGTTCTAAATGGAGGATGTGCAACATGTACAACAGTGGCGTATCACTAGGCTTCTGTGAGGCAGGCTGTTAAATCTCACAGAATTACCGACAAGCGATGATCACAAAGGCAGCTTTTTACTAACCAGCCAATTACCGAAAAGACGTTAACGAAAACCGAGTAAGTACCGACGGTTCGACAAAAAGTGGGGGTGTGACACCCTTACTTCAGCACGCCTTTGGTGTACAAAGGTGATTGTACTAACGACATTATAAGCATTTTTCCAAGATACGATCAATTTACCAACATTCTACAGGCACTAACCGCAATAGTCTAACCAATCGCCAAATACTTCCCTTGGTAACAGAGTCTGAATTTGTAAGATTGAGTTCACCTGCTGAAGCGCTGTGACGTTTCCAATTCCGTGTATTATAGGAGAGCACTTCAGCCCACGGATTTGTTCAACAGGTTCTGAAGATTGCCAATTTACAATGGTGTTTATCCTGACAGTAGATGACGCTTTAGAGCCTAAAACTATGTAATCGGTTGATGTTGAATGAGGTAAGTAAGCATGATTCAGCGAAATTCTCAATTATACTGACGTAAACCATTTGTTTTCCTAACCTTGGATTAAAAGAATAGCAACTGCTGTGGATTTAGACTTTCAAATAAAAGATCTGCAAGGTAAATGCTTAGTTAACTAACCTTGATTGCTGCAGTCTGCTCGTGAGTACCGCCAAGTAGCTTTAATTTTCTACCTCTGCCAACAATAGGACGGGGGCTCAGTGTTTTGTTGACATTGTCTTGTGCCTTCGGAGCGGCTAAGCGTATAAGCTCATAAACTACTTTTAATCTTTGACCGCTAATATGCACCTCCAGGGCCAACAGTTGTTTGAAGCCGTAAAAGCAGGGATGGTTTCTAGGGGGGGGCTCAGCTCCCATGTTAAAATTGCTTTTCATTTTGGGGGCTAATCAGGGACGTAACCTCAATAAATTTTGGGTGTCAGAGGTTGCCCTGCGAAAATTTCTTGTCAGTGACCTTTTCTTCAGCAACGGTAGTTGACCAATCCTCCAGGGTTGAGTAAGTTGCCCAGTGCCTTGTACTACCGTTTTTGCCCTGCGAAATGGCATATTTTCAAGGTTAAAGGGTTAATCACCCCCACACCCCTTAATTTTCGTCCCTGATCGCTATAATGAATGCCCTTGCTGTTAGATGGATGTTGAGACCTTTCTAATTGTTGGTTATATTTTATCATAAATTAGACTAAATTATAATTCTTCATCTTTGACAATATGTGCCTGGTTGCATCTACCCACACCATATGATGTTAAACTTAGAACCCCCTAGCCCACTCTCTTTATGCCCTCCTTTGCAATAAGCCCCCTAAAATCAAAATTTTTATAGAAGGTCTCCGTTTTGGTCCCCTCATTGTGCTCTGGGTGTGTGAAGACGTATGTGTGAAGGCGAGTTACTATATGAGCGAAGCAATGCGCTGCGCGTATTCCTCCCGTTACTTTGAAAATAAAATCAGCATTATTACATGTGTATTTGTAGCTGAAAGGGATTACTTTTTTCAATGGCCTATACCTGTGTTGTGAAGGCCCGCAGCGGAGGACTAAAAAGGGGCACTGGGCTCTTGTTTCGGGCACTTCCGTTGCGTCTTCTCAGCATGCTCTCCCTATGCTCACATTATAAACGCCTATTTAGTGTGCATGCGTTGAATATGCTACAAGGATTGTAGAACTGCATTGGAATTGAGATGAGTAGAGTAGAACTTGATATTATCGATCTTAGAATAATGTAAATAGCTTCCATTTGATTACTTAATTAGGATAAAATTCACATCTAGTCCTTTTCTTATCCTATGCTCGCCCACTTTACAACAATCTGCTGTGAAGTACAAAGCCTTACAAATTCTTACGACTAATTTTTCTCATTTCTTTTTTTAGATACCCAAGAAGTAGATACAGAGGGGCTACAGTTTGGAATTCACTGCCAAATCACTGTAGAAAAGCTAATACTAATCTCTACTAAAAAGACGGATGAAAATAGAAGAAAACTTGAAAAAAATATGTAAGGAGCAGGTAACTGGTGCTCTATCCAAGCTTGGTCTCTAGCTTTACTTCAGAAGCTAAAGAAGCTTAAGACTATGCTTGCAGAGCGCCATTAATTTTTTTCAAGTTGTGTTCTTTTTCATTCATTTTTTAGTAGATGTGTGAAAACTGTATTTAAACCTATAGTTTATGTCCGTATTTTTTATTTAGGCGTTGTGGAGAAATGGAAACCTTGGATCCAGAGATCCAAATTGCCGACAATGTGCAGACCTCAAACCTCCCAGACAAGATTTCGAGGAATGCTCCTGTTTTCCATATTGTTTTGGAGATTTTTCCAAAGTTACCCCTCTCTATGTCCATCCAATTTTATTAATCATAAGACATTTAGCAAAGGAAAAGTGTTTTAGCTAGAAAGTAAGGCTTTAACCTTTGGCACAACATAGAAATCAGACTTTAAAGAAGTAATCAAATTAGGCCATCTTTCATTCCTAAAACTTCTCAACTGTGGAGCTCATTGCCACCCACTACTTTCCCTGAATCCTACGATTTGTCATCTGTTAAATCTAACATCAACAAACTTGATCTTATCTCCCTCTATACTTAAACATCCCATTTTCTCAGTTTTTCCTTTGCCGGGGCTTTGTTATACTTACTAAAAACAAAATGTAGGCCAATAACCATTCGTGTTTAACGACATTAATTCTAATATAACGTGAGTCCACTTTGTAAAACAGTAAAATTATAGCTTTTGCTTTGTAAGTAAAGTCAAGCATACAAGAGCCTAGCAATTTTTTCCCTAATAGTAACACCATAGCCTTTGGGTTTTGAAAAGAAGAATGTTATTTAGAAGCAAGTTAGGCTATATAACTTTGATTTTTAGTAAATTTTGAGTCCAACAGTCCAACAGAAAATCATGCTTTTACAAAGTAAGTCAGTTTTGAGTCCAATAGCCTATGGTTTTCAACGACAATCATCCAACTAAGACATGACTAAATTTTGTGTCAAAGGTCAAGCCTATAGCACTTGGCTTTTAATGAAAGTCATGCTTTTAAAAAGTGAGTCAATTTTGAGTAAAACAGTAAGGTTACAGTCTTTCGTATTTAATGACAAGCATACTCCCTAGAAGTGAGTCAATTTTGTATCAAAAAGTAATGCTATAGCATCTGGTTCTCAATGAAAGGTAAACTGTTTAAAGTGATTCACGTTTGCGCTAAAAAAATGCGATAGCCTTTTGCTTTTCATAACAACCATGTAATTAAGAAGTGAGCTAATTAAGTGTCAAAAAGAAAGACTTTTACAATGAAGCTCAGAATTTTTAGAAGGTAGTCAGTTTTTTGTCAAAACGTACGGTTTTCATCTTACATTATAAAGAAAAATCTTGCTTTCCAAATGTCAGTCAATTTTGAGTGAAAAAGTAAAGCTATAGTCTTACACTTTTCAATGAAAACCATTCTTCACAAATGTGAGCCATTTGTATCAAAAAGTAAGGCTATAGTCTTACATCTGTAATGAAAATCTTCTATCAAACCATGAGTCAATTTTGTGTTGAAAAGTGAGGCTATACTATGACATTTGTAATGAAAATCTTGCCTTTCAAATATGAGTCAATTTTCCATCAAAACTCAAGGCTATAGTCTTGAATTATAAATGAAAATCTTCTTCTTCAAACATGAGTAGATTTTTTGTCAAACAGTAAGGCTATAGTCTTAAATTTTTAATGAAAATCTTCTTTCCAAATATGAGTCACTTTTGTGTCAAAAGTAAGGCTATAGTCTTACAATTCTCATGGAATTCGTGCCTTCCAAACATGAGTCAATTTTTTGTCAATACGTAAAGCTATGGTCTTACAATTCTCATGGAATTCGTCCCTTCCAAACATGAGTCAATTTGTGTCAGAAAGTAAGGCTATAGTCTTACAATTCTCATGGAATGTGTGCCTTCCTAACATGAGTCAATTTTTTGTCACAAAGTAAGGCTATAGTCTTACAATTCTCATGGAATTCGTGCCTTCCAAACATGACTCAACTTTTTGTCAAAAAGTACGACTATAGTCTTTCAATTCTCATGCAATTCGTGCCTTCCAAACATGAGTCAATTTTCTGTCATAAAGTAAGGCTATAGTCTTACAAATCTCATGGAATTCGTGCCTTCCAAACATGAGTCAATTTTTTGTCAAAAAGTAAGATTATAGTCTTTCAATTCTCATAGAATTCGTGCCTTCCAAACATGAGTCACTTTTTTGTCACAACGTACGGCTATAGTCTTACAATTCTCATGGAATTCGTGCCTTCCAAACATGAGTCAATATTTTGTCAAAAAGTAAGGCTATAGTCTTACAATTCTCATGGATTTCGTGCCTTCCAAACATGAGTCAAATTTTTTTTCACCACGTAAGGCTATAGTCCGACAATTCTCATGGAATTCGTGCCTTCCAAACATGAGTCAATTTTCTATCAAACAGTAAGGCTATAGTCTTACAATTCTCATGGAATTCATGCCTTCCAAACATGAGTCAATTTTCTGTCAAAACGTAAGGCTATAGTCTTCCAATTCTCATGGAATTCGTGCCTTCCAAACATGAGTCAATTTTCTGTCAAGAAGTAAGGCTATATTCTTACATTTTTTCATGAAAATCTTTCCTTCCAAATGTGATTGGATTTTGCGTCAAAAAGTAAGGTTATAGTCTTAAATTGTTAATGAAAATCTTTCGTTCCAAATATAAGTCAGTTTGTGTGAAAAGGTAAGGCTTTCGTCTTACACTTTTACTGAAAATCCTGCCTTCCAAATATGAGTCAATTTTGTGTTAAAAGGTAAGGCTATAGTCTTACAATTCTCATGGAATTTGTGCCTTCCAAACATAAGTCAATTTTTTGTCAATACGTAAGGCTATAGTCTTTCAATTCTCATGGAATTCGTGCCTTCCTAACATGAGTCAATTTTCTGTCAAAAAGTAAGGCTATAGTCTTACAATTCTCATGGAATTCGTGCCTTCCAAACATGAGTCAATTTTTTGTCAAAAAGTAAGGCTATAGTCCTACAATTCTCATGGAATTCGTGCCTTCCAAACATGAGTCAATTTTTTGTCAAAACTTAAGGCTATAGTCTTACAATTCTCATGGAGTTCGTGCCTTCCAAACATGAGTCAATTTTTTGTCAGAAAGTAAGGCTATAGTCTTAGAAGTCTCATGGAAATCGTGCCTTCCAAACATGAGTCAATTTTTTTACAAAAAGTACGACTATAGTCTTACAATTCTCATGGAATTCGTGCCTTCCAAACATGAGTCAATTTTTTGTCAATACGTAAGGCTATAGTCTTACAATTCTCATGGAATTCGTGTCTTCCAAACATGAGTCAATTTTTTCTCAAGACGTAAGGCTATAGTCTTACAATTCTCATGGAATTCGTGCCTTCCGAACATGAGTCAATTTTTTGTCAATACGTAAGGCTATAGTCTTACAATACTCATGGAATTCGTGCCTTCCAAGCATGAGTCAATTTTTTGTCAATACGTAAGGCTATAGTCTTTCAATTCTCATGGAATTCGTGCCTTCCAAACATGAGTCAATTTACTGTCAAAAGGTAAGGCTATAGTCTTACAATTCTCATGGAATTCGTGCCTTCCAAACATGAGTCAATGTTTTGTCAAAAAGTAAGGCTATAGTCTTACAATTCTCATGGAATTCGTGCTATCCAAACATGAGTCAAATTTTTTTTCAACAAGTAGGGATATAGTCTTACAATTCTCATGGAATTCGTGCCTTCCAAACATGAGTCAATTTTCTATCAAAAAGTAAGGCTATAGTCTTACAATTCTCATGGAATTCGTGCCTTCCAAACATGAGTCAATTTTCTGTCAAAACGTAAGGCTATAGTCTTCCAATTCTCATGGAATTCGTGTCTTCCAAACATGAGTCAATTTTCTGTCAAGAAGTAAGGCTATATTCTTACATTTTTTCATGAAAATCTTTCTTTCCAAATGTTATTGGATTTTGCGTCAAAAGGTAAGGTTATAGTCTTAAATTGTTAATGAAAATCTTTCGTTCCAAATATAAGTCAGGTTATGTGAAAAGGTAAGGCTTTCATCTTACACTTTTACTGAAAATCCTCCCTTCCAAATATGAGTCACTTTTGTGTTAAAAGGTAAGGCTATAGTCTTACATTTCTCATAGAATTTGTGCCTTCCAAACATGAGTCGATTTTTTGTCAATACGTAAGGCTATAGTCTTACAATTCTCATGGAATTCGTGCCTTCCAAACATGAGTCACTTTTCTGTCAAACAGTAAGGCTATAGTCTTACAATTCTCATGGAATTCGTGCCTTCCAAACATGAGTCAATTTTTTGTCAAAAAGTAAGGCTATAGTCTTACAATTCTCATGGAATTCGTGCCTTCCAAACATGAGTCAACTTTGTGTAAAAAAGTACGACTATAGTCTTTATATT